>BSBM01000567.1:1520000-1700549 GCA_027924585.1 Larix kaempferi
ACCACAAAACCTCGAAAGAGCATCTCAGGATGTTACGGGTACACAACTCCGACCTGAAATCTCCCAGGGCACAAATTACATGTGGTCCACCACAAAACCTAGCAAGAGCATTTCAGGATGCTACGGGTACACAACTCCGACCTGAAATCTCCCAAAGCACAAATTACATGTGGTCATGGAAAAACCTCACAAGAGCATCTCAGGATGTTACGGGTACACAAATCCGACCTGAAATCTCCCAGGGCCCAAATTACATGCCATAGGACAAAACCTCGCAAGAGTATCTCAGGATGTTACGGGTACACAACTCCGACCTGAGATCTCCCAAGGCGCTATTACATGTCCTCCCAGAGCAATGTCTCGAAAGAGCATCCCAGGCTGTTACGGGTACACAACTCCGACCTATAGGATCTCCCAGACATGCTCATCTTCACAACCTGATCCACGGCCATAGAGTATCGACCGGATACTCACCATACATCATCCTGATGTACTCATGATCATCCTGATCATCATCACTGCAACGTCTTGCTGCATGTCATCTGGAGCAACATCCTGAAGCCCATCATCCATGATCATTCTGATCATCACTGCAACATCCTGCTGCATGTCATCTGGAGCAACATCCTGAAGCTCATCATCCATGATCATCTTGATCATCACTGCAACATCCTCCTGCATGTCATCTGGAGCAACATCCTGAAGCTCATCATCCATGATCATCCTGATCATCAATGCATCCACCTGATGCATACCAAGTATCTACCTGATACATATCAACATACATGATCCACCTGATCATCAATGCATCCACCTGATGCATACCAAGTATCTACCTGATACATGATACATATCACCATACATGATCCACCTGATCATACAATGTATCCACCTGATACATATACAGATACATGGTCCAAACATCCAACATGATGCACATACATACATAAATGATCCACCTGATCATATCCAGCATCCAACATGATGCATACATACATAAATGATCCAACTGATCATATCCAGCATCCAACATGATGCGTACATACATACAAAAAAAATGATCCAATTGATCATATCCAGCATCCAACATGATGCGTACATACATACATAAAAATGATCCAACTGATCATATCCAACAGAAACCAGAACATCATCCTGATGCCCATTATCCAGCGCTTACATCCACATCCATGTGAACGATCCTCCTTCCAACATGCTTGGAATGGCTTCAGCGAATGTGTCCATCACTTCTTCCTCGAAGTGTCCTCGATCTGAAGAACGCCAAGCCTCTCTCTGAAGTACTCGAACTTCACTCTGGCTAGTGGCTTCGTCAGCACATCTGCAATCTGCTCGTCCGTCGCAACATACAGAAGCTTCACAGCTCCTCTCTGCACCATATCCCTGATATAGTGATATTTGATCTCTATGTGTTTCGACCTGTCATGAAACACTGGGTTCTCGGACAGCTTCACACAAATCTAGTTATCACAGAATATACCAGTAGCCTCCAACGGGAGATCAAATAACTCAGACAGTAGCTTCCGTAGCCATACTGCCTCACAACTAGCTGAGCAGGCTGCAACATACTCTGCCTCAGCTGTACTCAGTGCTACGCAGGACTACTTCCTGCTAAACCAAGAGATCACACCTGATCCCATACTGAAGCAACACCCAGATGTGCTCTTCCTATCTGCAACACTTCCAGCCCAATCTGAATCAACATAACCCTGCAGGTTAAACTTTTGATTCGCCTCATACCTGAGCCCATAATCCACTGTACCCTTCAGGTACCTCAGAACATGCTTTACAGCAACCAGGTGAACACTCCTCGGATCCGTCAGGAACTGGCTCAATGTGTTCACAGCAAAGCAAATGTCTGGTCTAGTGTTCGTCAGGTACATCAAGGACCCAATCATCTGACGATACATAGAGACATCAATCGGCTCAGATGAAGCATCACATAGAAGCTTTAGATTCGATGCCATAGGTGTGGCCATGAACTTGCAATCCATCATCCCGAATCTCTTCAGGATATCTACTGTGTACTTCCCTTGACGAAGGAAGATTCCACCTGCATTCTGCCACACCTCCATACCTAGGAAATAGTGCATCATTCCCAAATCTTTCATATCGAGTTCAGCTGCAAGCTTCCTCTTAGTATCTGCAATCAGTCTATCATCTCCTGTCACAAATAGGTCATCCACATACAGGAGTAGAATCACTGGATTCCCTTCCTCAACCTTGTAGTAAAGATTGGAATCTGCTTTACTCTTGGTAAATTCCAAGCTAGATAGGAAACTGTCCATCCTACCATACCAAGTTCTGGGAGCTTGCTTCAAGTCATACAAGGCTTTCTTCAATCTGCATACATATGACTCCCTGTCAGGTCTTGGGACTGCATCCCAAACATCTTCTTCATGATCTACGGATCATGGCATTCCATTTCTTCATCCCAGATCCTGGGAACTTCAATATCTTCAATAGATATCTTTCTTGCTGGAACAAATGTTGTAGTCCTTTTGTAGGTGAAGATATACGGTCTTTCCTACAAAACAAGTTAAATTGCATGATTAGAAACATCTCATAATTTTCAGAACAAATTCTTTACACATAAAGAAATATGTCATGCAGTCATGTAGTTATCTTAGCCAATGCTTCAATACAACATTTATCCATGTTCCACAAATTTCTAGATGCCTTCCAGTCTCTACCAGAACATTGTTTAAGAGTTTGCACTACTCCCAACATGTCAGCAAAGAGGTTTCATTCTAGATAAGTAGCACTGGAATGTTGTACAGTGCCATAAGCCACTTACCCATCACATGCATATTAGTAGTATACTGTTCATTAATGCAATCATTCAAATATGCACAATACATCTCCTAAGTCTAGGAACATAAGCATAATATTATTAAACAAACAAAATAGGCAAGAAATGATAATTGAAATACTTATCTTTGTTTGTTTGTTTGGGTGGACTCCCTCTGAGTCTTTGCTTCCTGGTAGGAGCTGCTGAAGTAGCTTCTTCTACACCTTTCTGTTGTGGAATGTAGGAAGATGGTCAACTCCCTATGAAGATCTGCATCCTTGCAGGAGCTACTGGAGTGTGCTCCCTTTTGATCTTTGCTTCCTGGATTACCTGTACTTATATTCATCTTTGCTGACATCAATATTCTTGAACCCAGAAAAGACCTCTTCTGGTGTCTTGTTGTCCAATATCTTGTGGGGAGTTCTGTTCTGCACATATACAACTGTTCTAACTGCTTCTGCCCATAGATGCATAGGTAGATCCTAGTCATGCAGCATTGCCCTTGCTACTTCCATGACTGTTCTGTTCTTCCTTTCTGCAACTCCATTCTGTTGAGGATTATAAGGAGCAGTCAACTCCCTCTTAATCCCTGAATCACTGCAAAGCTTCTTGAAGTCATTTGAGGTGAATTCTTCACCATTGTCAGATCTGAATGTCTTAATTTTCTTGTTAGTTTGATTCTCCATCAAGGTTTTGAATTCCTTGAATTTATCAAGCACCTCATCTTTTCCCTTCAAGAAGTATACCCAAGTCTTCCTGGAGAAGTCATCGATAAATGATACATAGTAAACATACCCACTCAGGGAGCTGGATGACATAGGGCCACATACATCTGAGTGGATGATTTCCAGGATGTCTTTTGCCTTGCTTTCACTGCTTGGGAAAGCCTTCTTAATGTTCTTACCTTTTGCACATCCTTTGCAAACACCTTCATGTTTGGTCTTGATTTCAGGAAGACCCTCTACTGCCTTGTTTGCAATTGGAAGTTCCCTATAGTTTATATGAGCAAGTCTTCTATGCCAAAGTTCACTTGGCTCCATGGATTCATGTACCATGGCATGTTCAGGTTGTCCCTTCAATTTATACAAGCCTCCCTCTTGCTCTCCAATCACTACTGCATCATCTATGGTCTTTCCCTTTGGCCACATTAGGACTTGGCCATCCACAAATGCAACCCTCATACCTTTTGCATCAAATGCAGAGATGGAGAGTAAGTTCTTCTTGAGCCCAGGTACATAAAGTACTTCTTTCATCTTCAATGATTTTCAAGAATCTAGGTTGTAGGAGGCTTCACCACTTCCTTTGATTGGGTATTGATAATCATCCCCAAGTTTCACCTTATGGGGTGATTCATGTTCAGATAGGTTCACAAAGGATTCTTTAAACCCAGTCATGTGTTTGGAAGCCCCACTATCAATCAACCAATCATTACATCCATGGGAGATGGTACCTGTAAGAGCAGAAATTAGAACATATTCTTCTTCACTTGATGAGTCATCATCACTACTACTTTCTGCCCTAGCCTTCTTCTTTGGAGGTTCATCATCTTCGGCAGCATGAGCATGAAACCTTCTTTTGCTGCCCTTCTTCTTCTTACTGGAGTTGTTGTTATTATCCCTTTCGTTCTTGGGACAATCTGAAGCAAAGTGACCCTTCTCATTGCATGTGAAGCATCTTAGGTCCTTCTTACTCTTTTGATGGAATCTTTTGTGGTGAGAGTGATCCTTCTTGGTTTTGCTTCTCTTGGTGTGAGCTGCAAGAGCTTGATCTTCTCCTCCCATCTTTTCCTCACGAGCTATGAGTCTAGCTTCTTCTTGAGAGCATTCTTCCCTCAATCTGTTGAAGGAGATCAATTTCTTCCTTGCACAAATTCCTTGAATAAAGGAATCCCATGACCTGGGTAGGCCATTTAGAGTGGTCATCACCACTTCACCATTCTCCACCAATTCATCTACTGCTTCTAATTGTTCCTTGATCTGGGAGACCCTTGAAAAGTAAGATTGAATGGTTTCTCCATTTTGAAACTTCACTGCTTTCAATTGGTTCCGCAGGGTCGTCTTCCGATTTATGTTCTTTCCTTCAAATAGCTTGGTCAAGGATTCAAACATCTCTTTGTGTGTCTTAAGAGAAGACACATGAGGTATGAGATGGTCTTTGATAGAATCAACAATGATTCTCTTTGCCTTGACCAATTTCTTCTTGTGCAATGCATTGGCTTCTTCATCCTCTGGGATAGGGATGTCTTCTTTCACATATGAGTCCAACTCATTCTCTTCCAGGATTAACCCAATCCTATACTTCCAGGCTCGGAAGTTGTCAGCCCCTTCAAGCTTATCCTCAAGCTTAGTGTGGAGAGACATCTTTAAGAGTACTTCAAATGGAAATAGAAAAGATTTAGGACTTACCACTTGAAGTGTTGAAAACTGGATCTCGTCCCGGATTAGGGTTTGTCAGAGAAACCCTAAAAATTCAAAATGTGAATTTCAAAATTCCGAAAGGATAGAAAGATGCGCCTTGGAGAGCTGATCAGCCTAGTACATTCAGAATTTGAGATCAGCAAAGTCTTGCCCTTCAAAATTGCCTTTTTGTCCTCCCGGGTTCACTAGGGAGAGCCCTGAATTAGGGTTTGAGTTTCCCGGAGGTCTACCCAACCAAAAATCTTGATCCAAAGCTCTAACCTTCGATTTTTTCAAGTAGCTTCCAGCTGTGCCTTCAGTTTCCAGAAATTCCTATTTTTGTGGAAACCCTAATATTTAGGGCCAAATCTGAAAATGCTCGGAACTGAATTCTGATTGGACATATAGATGCGCCTTGATGAGTAGATCCAATCTACTATACTGAATTGCAAAAATCTATGGAGAGAAACCCAATAAACAAGGAATACAAGCTTCCGTCACTGCAAAATGTCTTCTTCTTAGTTAAGCTCTGATACCATGTTAAATTTTTAGTATTAAATCACAATACTATAGGATGTTTGCTGAGAGAATAACATCTACAGTATATCAATGCATGACAATCATAATATGACAAGCATCACAAGAATCAAAAGCATAGAGACAAGAGACACAGAGTTTCCGTGGGGAAAACCCTAAGTTGAAAAACCCCACAACTTCCTCAGAGATAGAGAGAGCAATGGCTCAACCAAAATACAACCAAATAACACTAAGATAGTCTCCTAGCAGATGATCCTCCTCCTCCTCACTAGTGCGCCACTTTTCAGAGAGAGAGATAGTTACTTTTCCGAGTAAATAAAATAGAGATCTCCTATCTCTATTTATACTCACATTTTTGCCCAGTGACCCACTAGGGCCGACTTGTCTACTTGGATACATCCACATTATATTATATATTAATTAGGCCTGACCCCATAAGGTGGTCTAATAACCCATCGGCAAGTACACACACTTGCGACACTTGTCAATCCACCTGACGACACTTCCTTATAGAGGAATAACACATCTCTTATAAGGGTACAATAAATATATATATAATACATAGATTAAATACATTCCGAAGTTACATATACATCAACACTTTATTTCTCTCTCACATCCCCCTTGCCTCCATCCATTCCCCCTTGTCACTCAAGTCTCACTTTCAACTTCTAACCATATACCTCTTCAGAACCTCTTCTACTCCTAATAGTGCTCTCAAGCTCCACTTCCCTTCACCCCCTGTAGCCCATCATGTTATCATTCCCTTCATCTCTCCCCACTCAAGCTTCCAACATCCTTTTAATCCCTTGACCCTTTCCCACCCCTATTAAATATTAACCATAGATTCCCTTGACCCTTCCCCACCACTTCTCAAATATTAACCAAAAATTGCCTTGAGTCTTCCCCACCCCCTCTCTCTCAAGTATTAAACATATATTTTATGATTTACATAATGCGAGCGCATTTTGGCACTACATAATGAGTACCCGTTATGTAGTTATATAACACATGCGCGTTATGAAATTCTAAAAGCGCAGCAATATTTTTTGAATTTAAACAGAACGCACTCATTTTTTGTAGAGCCTAAACCAAGCTGACTCACTTGCTTGCATGTTAACAATAATCCTATGTTTATGCTTTGCAGTTTGCTTCGGTAATTCCAAACCTGTGCTATGGTAATGATAAACCAAAGCTAATTGGGTATTTCTTCCAGTTTCTGGAGAAGCTTGTGCTTAGCCACTCATTACAGTATGCTACACACAGTCATTTTTCATGAAATCTTAAACACAAATAGAATTTTTTCTGCAGTTTCCAAATATGTAACTTTTATTTAAAAATATTAATTTTTCCTATTTTCTTTCAATTTCTTTTGTGTCCTACCTCCTTAACTCGTGAAACACACTGTTAGTGTTTCTTCCATAACTTTTTCAATTCTCGATCATTTCAAAAAAAACTTGTATGGTGCACAAGAGGACACTAACCTCCACATTTTTTGAAAAAACCATTTCAATATTTTGGGATTAAGACCTCCAAAGGCGGCACCCACAAAAGAGGTACTATTTTCAAGGTTTGATCACTTCGACAATTATAAAAAAATTATAAAATTACTAATTTAATTTTTGAAAAATAGTGGTGCACAAGTGCTATATGTTCTCTATATGCATGCCCATTTTTGTAGCTTGATTCCATCATTTAGGCCC
This sequence comes from Larix kaempferi, assembly GCA_027924585.1. Taxonomy (NCBI): domain Eukaryota; kingdom Viridiplantae; phylum Streptophyta; class Pinopsida; order Pinales; family Pinaceae; genus Larix; species Larix kaempferi. The sequence continues at coordinate 1,527,446 of BSBM01000567.1, forward strand.
TCAAAGGCTGCACCCACAAAAACATATACCTTATCATTTGCCTGAAAAATAAAAAGCGTCTGTTAGGAAAAATGAAACTTGACATAGCTATGCAAATTTTCAATACATAAAAGTTATATATTTGGAAATGTGATTCAATTTCCTACATTTCATATTTTTTACTCAATGCAAGATATTTTGCGTAAGTATATCAAAAAATCCAAATAATTTGAGGGATGCCTGATTTTTCAGTTTTCTACTGCATCTAATGCGCCAAAAGTTACCCTCATTAGCTTGAACTGACCCACAAACATAATTCATATGATTATAAACCATCATTTTATAAGAGTCATTGTTATAGGTCAAATCTGCCCTTCTCTATTCGTGATCACATTGCTCTATTGATCACACAAAATGACACTAGGGATGGAAGAGATAGGTTAACCTGGATGAGTTATTGCTGAAAATACACTCTTCAGCTGGAAAACTTATTTTTTTCTACAGTTTTCATGACATGTGCACTACTATTGGCATAGTGAACCAACATTCTAAACACTACTCTGCTTGAGGACAACCAGCACGCACCCTTAAAATATTGCAAACGCTTGTTGTAAAGAGTAAAAGTTGCTTACTGTGTGCTACTCTGGTTGTATGAAACCTTTGCACATATTAAGATGAAATGAAAAAATATATTAAGATTACAAATTGGGATTAGTTGACGTTGGTTCTGCAACTTCCCCAACCTCCCAATTCAACTACCTCTTGAATTCAACTACCTACCTTGTCCTATAAATGCAAGGGAGAGCCATAAGAGAGGGACCTAGAAGGAATGCTTTAACAGTTGTTACGCTGGAAGAATTCCCAAGTCATTGTGAAGAGCAGGAGCCCAGGACTCGGTTATGACTCGGTTCCAGAAGTGTTTGGAAAAATCATGTATATCTATACTTATCTACATTTCTTTGACAATAAAAGGTGGAAATACCCTTCCCGTCCCAAATTGAATGTCTATTGGATTGAATGTTCATTTGGTTAATATCTGATTATATTTGACGTTAAGATGTTTCATATTTCATCATATTTATTATAGTCAAGATACGCTGAGGAAGGTTAACTTTTTGTTGCAGGTTCATCATAGCGGAAGATCAAGCGAAAGCTAGGACCGACCATCGTTTAAAAGGTATGACTTTCAATATCTCGATCTCTTTCCATTTGTAGTAACTAATGCAAGACAATGAATATATTTACCTGTCACACCACCCAAGTTGGTAGTGTTGTCTCCCCACTATAAGGTATTTTTCCTGCACAATAGACTGGCGACCATACTGGGGATTAACCAACTACTTTTTTGCTCTAGGGGACCTTTTAGGTTTTCTTCCAGTATTATTTCAGTCTCTTTGTTCTCTGAGAGGTCTTTTAGGTCATTTTTACCTATTCTTTCTATCTTGATTCACCTCAATTTGCTTTGGCAAAGCCTTTTTATTTTCTTTGGGTACCTATGTGCTAGTTTACTGTACCTACAGTGGCGCATTTTTTTCCATGAACGTTGCTTCGTCTCAAACACAGTATCGCACTTATCCTGGTAGGCGCTTGTTTTCTACCACACAATAGCGTACCTTTCCTGTAGGTTCAAACTTTTTGTTAGGGTTTGCTTCCAAGTTATAGGGTTCACTTCTATTTTTCTTCCTTGCTTATCTGACTGACTACTGAGACTTGTATGTCTCTTTTGAATCGTGTTTGCCTCTCTGAAGTCCTTTAGTTTGATTTTACTTGCTTGAGTACTTGTTAAGGTGTCTTTTCTGCTTCTTTAACCCTGTTTAAGGTTGTGCGCTACTCTCTGCTAGAGAGACCTATGCATTGTTTGCGCTCGACGCTGATTGCAATTATACAGACCTGCGTTCTGAACGCTTGTTGTCTCTGGCAATGGTAGTGCACTTTTACTGAGTTTTTTCCTTTTATTAGGGCTTGATCCCAGTTTGAGTTTGTAGGGTGGCCTTGAAAGGTTGTTTAGTCTAGATACCTTCTATGTCTATTCAGATCAGTCTGAGTGAGTTAAAGCTTTCTAGTTAGCTTTTCTTTTGATTTGGTGTGTTGGTAGGGTCACTTTTTGGTTTGCTTACCTACTCCTTTGTTTGGCAGGTGTTTTCTTAGGTTTTGGTGCTTAGGAGCATCCTTTTAGGTCTATCTTTCCGTTGCGGACATCTCTTTTCCTGTCTTCTTTTACACTTTGTTCCAAACCTAGAGTTTTTTCTATCCAAATAACTCGATAGGTGGAGTCTTTCTCAAGTCTTTTTGATTTGTCTGTTTAATCCATTAGGTTGTTTGTCTTACTCACACCTTGTGTTAAGTCTTACTTTCTCCTTTCCAAGTTATTTTTCTTTTACAATTATTAGAAAAGACAAAAATTGAAAGTGATAGCTTAGTAGTAAGATTCTTCATCTTTTTTCAAAATAGCATAGATCGTTGGCTTTGAAAAACTAAAAGAAAATTACAATTTTTTTTTGCTCAGGATTACCTATTTGCTAGTTTTGAAGAATATAAACAAAAAGAAAAGAGTCTTTCGTGATTTGAAAAGCATTATTTCATTACGCACTTTGCTTTCTATCGAAACCATTCCACACACTTCACTACCCTTATTGAGTAAAAAGTATCCCTTAAAGATAAATCTTAATAAAATTAACTAAAAACCTTTTCTTTTTAGGTATACACATCACAACTTGCTTAGGCTCGGGTTACGGGTTTAAATCACCTTAAACTACCTGAAATCGGCTTCATTACTCAACAATCGTAGTATGACTATCTATTAGGTTAATCCACCTCTATCAAAATAGATTGGGAATGCTCTACTCAAACCAGCTTTAAGCACAAGACCGTGGGTGATTGGAACTGTTGAGGATACCCCCTCACTTTCCTCTCAACCATAAACCATAGTTGATTCATGTATGGGGGTCCACTAGTGCTTTTTAAAGTGCTTTTGGATTTTGGGCTTTGCTACCTTGCCCATGCGTCTTGACTAGGATGACGACTGTCCCCCATGATTTTTTCGTATTGATGGTAACCTTAGTATCATAAGCCTAGGGCTCTACACAAGTAGAGTGGTAGGATATTTCCAATTCACCTCAGATAGATGCGGAAGGTAACCCTTTGGAAGTAATCCCAGGAGGGCAGTTTGGTGATTCAAATGCTTGCACCTAGAGGACCTCCATTGGACGCCGCATAACTGACCGTCGATACTCTATTAGTCTGTTCTAGGCCCTCATCATCCCAGACTCAGTTCTGAGAGTATTTTCCTTGTATTGCTTGGTTTGATCACTTAAGAAATATTTTAGTGGTATGCTGTTTGCTCCTTAGTCATAGTGGCCACTAGGTTTTTTACTTAGTTTGCTTTTTAACCACGTCTTACTTCTATGCATTGTTCCTCTACCCATGAAATGATCGAAGAACAATTTGAATTATGCTCGAATAATTTGAATCATTGCATATCGTTGTCTTCGTAGTCTTTACCAAAAAAATATTTTGTGCTATTTGTAGATATTTGTGGTTCCCTTCAAAGTAACCAGCCCCAGACTAGGACTATATTCAAATGTGTGAGCCTCAGACTAGATATTCAAAAGCACGAGCCTCAAAACAAGGGTTTGCTTTAATGTGTGAGCCTCAAGAACAAGGGCTTTCTTGAATGTCGTCTACATTCATAAGAATATGGAAAAAATTCGAGAGCCTCATAAAAAAATAAGAATAAGGTCAATGAAATCAAGTCTCGCTCAAAAGTGTCATAGCCTTGAAGATTTGAAGTCTCAACCATATTAACGCAAAGATGCCTGTTCAAATTCACCACAGAGATACCATACGAGGGTTTGCTTCGAATTTACCGCAGAGATGCGTAGAGATACCATGCCAGGGTTTGCTTTGAGTTACAAATATTATTAAATATTATTAGGTGGTTTAATATTTTAAGTTTTCAAAAAGTTAGAATCATATATACTAGTTATATAAATTGCATAATTTGGGTGTTATGAATATTTGAAGGAGGTGAATCTATTAATGGGTTCAAAAAAACAATTTGAACACTTCTAAATTTAGATTTTACAAAAAAAAATTACAAACCAAAACCCATTGAAATATCCTAATAAAATAAAGATTTATTATTATACTCTAATCATATTAATCATTAATACTAATTATAATCTTTTATATTATTAGTCATATTAAAATAATTATAATTATTTTATTATTATTGAGATATTTTTATTTCAGTATATTTTTATAAATAATAATAATAATAATAATATTTTATATTTAATATTTGAAATCATTAATAATATAACAATTTTATGATTAATATTAATAATTACTATTATTAATACATAATCATCTAAACAAATTCTAGATTGGATGGTTGAAAACATTGTTTATGATATTCCTCACCCATATTATGTAAACCATATTATATTATTATACCTGCCGATAGGTAGTGTATCTTTGTAATCGACATGACGTTGACCACCTATTACTTAGGTTGACTGTCCATTAGTTGTGCATTTTCTTTTGCATTTTAACCAAACTTTACACATGCATGATTTTATGTTTAGTTCTTACCCTATGTTTGTGAAAGATTAACTTGCATGCTAGTGGCTGAAATGTTTAGGGTGTTATTTCCCAACCGACGGCGGAATGTTGGATTCCCTAGCCCAGCATTGAATGCACGCATCACAACATTCTCGATCCCATCACATCATTCTCGAGCCCAACATTGAATGCTCATCAATGAAGATTGAATTCATGCACCGCCTTGTTGAAACTTCTGCACCACCTTGTTGAAGCTTCTGCACCACTTCACCTTGTAATACCTCAAATCAGGAATTCGAGAACAACAAAATTCTATTTCTCTTTTGTAGTTTGGTTGCTATGGCGTTTTTTCTCCATTGTCCTAGCATCTTGCTATTGCCAATTTTGAATACAATGAACAGTGTTGAAGGTTGATTTTGGATTTGTTGCTCATACAGATCTCTGTCATTCCTTTGAAGAAGCAGTGCCTACCAATATTTCCCTCTTGGATTTGTTGCTCATTCAGATATCTGTAATTCCTTTGAAGAAGCAATTGTATGAATGCCTCAGGTGCTGCTACTAATCATCATTACTATTGTCTTTCTCTTGCCTTGCTGCAAAACCAGAGTTGTTGTTGTCTGGGCATATCCTATCAATGTATGAAGCTAGGCCTATCCAACAAGGCTCTTTCATTGACCATCCCATCTAGCTATGTCTCATTAGCTCCGGCTGTTTATTCTCAACCTCTCTGGGGAAGTTCCACGAGTGCATAAATAACGAGTTGAAGCTCAACAACTTTATTTCGAAATCGAGAAAGAGGAAAAAAGAACCTTCTGAATGAAGCTGTTGAGCCAGGTCTTTAAACATTTAAGTCAGCTTGAAAGACATTTGAGGCTATTAAGGGTGGCGAAAATGGCTCGCTTGGGAACAGGAGTAGTCTTGCACTAAGGTTTTTTTACCAGATAGCAACAACCTACAGGTATGCACATTCTCTTTTCACTTGTTAGTAATTAAACACACTTTCTGAAAAATTAAGCTTGCAGATGAAGAGAAGAAGCTGCCGTATATTACTTCAACAATTACATGAAATTTATCTTGTTCTAATCAAATTTCATTTTCAAGACCATATTGATAGGATTAATGTACCCTTACTATGGTCGTTTTGATGATATGGCTATCCAAGCATGTAATATAAGTCTAGTCAAGGTCGGCGACCGATGGTAAACATGTAGATGGCATAAATATTCATTTAGTGCTAGTAAATCCCATGTTTTGGATCTCGACGGAGGAGCCCAGATCAATGATCCTTCTATTACGATGCATGTAATTGAGATCCCCTTGGCATACGCAGTTTGTGGATGCAACCACTTTAAGCAAGAAAGTTTATTAGTTAAGTGTGATTGATCTCCATCGATTTACTGCACAAATCTGTCTCATGGACTCAAATCAGATATTGTTATAGCCTTCACCTACCCTCGTTTAGGCAGAGGCCTCCTCCTTTAACAGCTTCTACTAATGCAAAATAATAATTTGCAGTAAAAAACCTTGCAATCACTGTGCATATATACATAGGTAGTGGTCGCCATATATGTGTTGCTTCAGTACTTACTGATTCTCTAATCTCTATGCTATCGAAAAAAGAGAGCCTCGAAACACTTGCAAGTTTCTAGCCAATACACAGAAAGCTGAACAGATTCTTTCCAGGATACCTTATTTTATGGCAGCCAGAATACTGAGATTAGATGGGTTTGTGCACTTCATTACTGCTAGTAACTTTACATGCCTACTTTAGTTATGTCAATTGGACAATTCCTGGCTGGAAGTGGGTGCACTACACACCAAGGGAAGGGAAACTACACCAGGAACACGGATTCACCTCAAATTGCTGGGGGGGTTTCACTTGGTTTTGGTACTTTGAATATCTTTGAGTGTGGGTGTAACATACCCTTTTTGCTGAAGAACATTTTATGTTGGAAACATTATGTTAACTTTTATTGTAAAGTTTGTATGTTGGACAAGTGTCCAAGGATAACTGTAATTTGCACAATATTTTATTATTTAATAAATAAAATAGGAGACAAACACCTAAGCAGACTATTGAAAGAGTGGTTACTGACCCACTAGGTGGAATGGAATCTGGGGTAGAGGGCAATGGACAAGTGGCAGCATCATGATGCAACTAACTAGTTGTTGGTATGGGAAAACTCCTTTGAAATGTGGTCATAGTGCCCTGGAAGGTGGGACTGGAGCTTGACGCTCATTTGTTCCAAACTAACCACTAAAGACCTAGGCAGTCTATATAAGAGCCATCAAATTTTGAACTGAGGTTCATCACTTTTCCTGACGAGGAAATTTACCTTGGGGTTTTGTTGTGCTTGCACCCAAGAGATTTGATGAGGGGTTATGCTAAGATTTTTATCATGTTGTGAGTCTGCCCAATACTGCTGAGTGTAGAAGTTAAATTGCTGAGTGTAGAAGGCATATTTGAGTGCAGAAGTTATACTACTGAGTGCAGAAGTTTTATTATTTAGTGCCTTGCTTCTACACAAATTCCATCTACTTAAGGGTTCAGTAAGCAGGCTCGGGGGTTCATAGGAAGCCAGCAATTTGGCTGCTTCTTTTGGAAAAGGTTGGGAGGAATAGGCCTCCTTGGGTGTTTGTCGGCCCTATCTTCACTTACAGGTTCTACTTCTCTTTTCTAATTTTATGTAGTTTAAAATTCATATCTGCTATAATTGATTTACTATTTTCAAAGATATTTTTAAACAAATGTATTTATTTTAGTTTCTGTTCTAATTAGTATTCTGCATAGTAATGATTATGTAAGATAGAATGATTAAAATATTTCTCTGTATTTTTCCCATGCTAATAAAGCTGCATCGTACTCTAGTACAGAGAAGAAATTAAAATAGATGAATTGATAGGTAGATTGCCAGATGGATGAGAACACCAATGCTGTTGTATTTTACTAGTTTTCCTACCATTGATATTTCCGTATCGAATAACATAATTTTTCATCTTTCTCTTACCATTCTTTCATTAGTTAAATGTTTCAGGTTTACTGCACTTTCCCTCATTAAGATGTAGTGAATTTAACAGCTATAAGAAAACATTTATTTTCTAATTATACAGTAGTATTACCCTTTACTATTAGCAAGCATATTTATTATGAAATAGATAGTTTTTCACATCTAAGTATAGAAATTATCTTTCAGTTATATAGTATTTCGGAAAATCGTATCAACTGCAAATTTAATATTATCAATTAGCATCATATTACAATCCTTTTCAAACAATGCATAATTGTTTAAATCTATTTGCATAGTTTTCATTTCCATTATACTATCTAATTATTTAAACAAAGAGACATCATTTTATCCAAGCAGAGTCTTTGTTAACTAAACCCTAATAGTCTCAACATTCATTTTCCAGATTCCCATTAAGGTACAAACACTCATAGTTAACATCATAACTAGAAAACAAATAGAATCTCATTACTTAGTTTCTAACAGAAAACGTTGGCTCTCGGCCAATACTGTAAAATCGACAGACATAAACTTCAGGCACAAAATGATTACCATTATATTCCTTAAGATTGGAAGTAAGAACATCTCAGTACTAGCATGATCCTACATTATCACATTTTTTTTAATTGAAAACATAATAGTAAAACCATACGAATAGCTCACTGTAAACATCCACTTTCAGAAGTTTAAATTATTGTTTTCATAGTAGCAGAACCTTGCCGAGAACCACACTTTTGAGTTAAAACAATGTTTTCAGTAGCGAATTAAGACTAGTATACCAAAGGAAGTATTATGGTTCGACTTCTAAGCTCAAGGCTAAAGCCTTGGCTTCCCTTTATACTATCCATAAAAACACAATAAATAGGAAACGATAAGTTTTGTTTTCTTTCCTGGAAAATGGAGCAACGCCCACAGAACCATATTCACAACACTTGCCATAAAACACATTTCTTTTTACATAAAATAACTCACAGTAACAACCACATGAACAAAAGTGGAATGAGAACTTGAATCCTTTCATTATCGAGATCAGAAGAAGGGTGAAACCCTCTTATAAGTATATCTCCTTACGGATTATACGATGGAAAAATATTACTACTAAAGCAATGACAAAAGGGTCGAGAATTCATTCTCCCAAGCTACCAGCAGTACACAGGTTTTTGATGAAGAACAAGCCTCAGAGAAATCATGAAGTCTCGATAAAACACACCCGAAGGTTCAACATTCATCTAACCAGAGTAACAAGGTAACCATCAAGGCTTACCGGTCTTATTGCAGTAGCCAACCATCAACACTTAAGCTGAGGAGCCAACAACGAGGTACCTGCCAATCGAATATGAGTGTGGTTAAAAACAAGTATTTTGACAAAAAACATATATCATCACCGTCAGCTTAATAAAATGACAACTAAGAACTGATATCCCTTACCCCGCATAGATGATCTATTTGATCAAGTACGCGGAGCAGAGATATTCACTAAAATTGATTTAAGGTCGGGGTATCATCACGTTAGAATACAAGACGAAGACATATTCAAAACTGCATGCAGAATGCAATATGGACATTACGAGTTCGTAGTTATGCCTTTTGGGCTAACCAACACACCGACAGTGTTCATGTGCTTAATGAACAATGTTCTGCATAAATATTTGGATAATTTTGTAGTGGTATTGATTGATGATATTCTGATTTACTCGAAAACTAAAGAAGAGCATAACAAACATTTAAAAATAATTTTGCAAGTACTAAGAGAACATCAGCTTTATGCTAAGTTCAGTAAATGTGACTTTTATGAAGATAAAATACAATATTTAGGTCACATAATTTCTAAAGACAGAATTTCTGTCGACCCTAATAAGATAAAATCAATTAATGAACGGCCTGTCCCCAAAGATGTAACTGATGTACGGTCATTCATGGGGATAACAGGTTATTATAGAAAAGTTATTGCAGGGTTCTCTATAATTGCTAAACCCATCACTTCTTTGCAGAAGAAAGGAAAGAAATTCGTATGGGATCAAAAGTGTCAAGAAAGCTTTAATAAGTTAAAAGAATTATTAACTACAACAACAATCTTAAAAATTGTTGATCCCAATCAAGATTTTGTCGTATGCATTGATGCATGCAACGATGGACTTGGAGGGGTCTTAAGTCAAGAAGGTCATGCCATTGCGTTTGAGTGAAGGAAGTTAAAAATTCATGAAAAGAATTATGCAACTTATGATCTTTAGTTGGAAGCCATTAAACATGCACTGAAAATGTGACGCCATCACTTGATTGGAAGAAAATTTATACTAATGACATATAATAAGGGTTTAAAGTATTTGTTGGATCAAACAAATCTTAACGCATGGCAAGCTAGATGGCTAGCTTTCCTTAGCGAGTATGATTTCGAGATTCAACACATCAAGGGGAAAGAAAACAAGGTTGTTGATGCCTTGAGCATAAATGCCAAATTAAACTTTGTGGCAACAATCAGCATGTTTAAGACGGATCTGGAAAATCAGATCAAAGAAGGAATTAAGCAAGATGAAAATTACCGAAAATTACATGCTAAAGTGGCTGAAAATTTATCTGAAAATTTAATAATAGATTACAGCAATAATGAAAAAGGCTTCTTGATTTATAAAAACATAATTTATGTGCCTAATATGTCGAAAGTTAAGCTGTTGATTTTGGATGCAGTTCATAAGAGTCCTTATTCAGGACATCCTAGTTATCAGAAAATGATAACTATGTTAAGAAATGATTATTTTTGGCCCAACATGATGAATGAAGTGGTTGAATACATAGCTAGATGTTTTGAATGTCAGACTATTAGGGTTGAACATCAACATCCAACTGGACTATTGCAGCCCTTGCCAATTCCATAATGGAAATGGGAGATTATAAGTATTGATTTTATTACAGGTTTGCCTAAAAACCAGAAACATAATGACTCCATAATGGTGGTTGTGGACAAATTAAGTAAGGTTGCTCATTTTATTCCTGTTAAAACCACTTTTAAAGCCTCTAACATTGCAGATGTATTTATGAAGCAAATCTTTCGCTTACACGGAATTCCAAAGGTAATTATTTCTGATCGAGACTCTAAGTTCACTGGAAATTTTTGGACAACACTGTTTAAAGGTTTAAACACTAAACTAAATTTCAGCACTTCTTTCCACCCACAAACTGATGGTCAAACAGACAGGGGAAACCAGATTTTAGAAAACATGCTAAGAATGTATGTCAAAGATCAGCCATCTAAGTGGGAAGATTATCTACATTTAGCAGAATTTGCATACAATAATCATTATCAAGCATCTGCTAGGTTAAGTCCATTTGAGATTTTGTATGGAAAAAAATGTTGTACTCCTATTTCTTGGGATACTGCTGTAGACAGGTTAATGCTAGGACCAAATTTATTGAAAAAAATGGAGCTAACCGTGAAATAGGTTCAAGGTAACTTAAAAGTTTCCCAAGATCGGCAGAAAAGTTTTGTAGATTTGAAATGCACTGAAAGAGAATTTCAGGTGGGAGACCATGTTTTTATAAAGGTAAAACCCAAGAAAAATTCTTTGAATCTTGGGAGTTTTGCTAAACTAGCACCAAGGTATTGTGGACCATTCGAAATCCTATCAAGGATTGGAGTTGTTGCATATCAATTGGCATTTCCATATAATTTAAAAATCCACAATGTTTTTCACATTTCTATTTTAAAGAAGTATGTGCACGATGTTACTCATGTGCTGAATTGGAATGACATATAGGTGGAACCCGAAGGAGATTTTCAGGTGGAACCGGACTGTATTCTCGACCTGAGGGAAATTACACTCGGAATCGCACCATAGGGAAGGTAAAGGTGCAATGAAAGGACCTTAGCCCTGATGAAGCTACTTGGGAACTGGAAGGTAATATGCGGGCAGCATATCCAGTTCTGTTCCATGAGAAATCTGATGAAGAATAAGCAACATCGAGGATGATGTTGAGCTTAAGTCGGGGTGTTTGCAACATACCTTTTTTGTTGAAGAACATTTTATGTTGGAAACATTATGTGAACTTTTATTGTAAAGTTTTTATGTTGGATAAGTGTCCAAGGATGACTGTAATTTGCACAATATTTTATTATTTAATAAATAAAATAGGAGACAAACACCTAAGAGGACTATTGGAAGAGTGGTTACTGACCCACTAGGTGGAATGGAATCTGGGGTAGAAGGCAATGGACAAGTGGTAGCATCATGATGCAACTAACTAGATGTTGGTATGGGACAACTCCATTGAAATGTGGTCATAGTTCCCTAGAAGGTGGGACTAGAACTTGAGGCTCATTTATTCCAAACTGACCACTAAAGACCTAGGCAGTCTATATAAGAGCCATCAAATTATGAAATCAGGTTCATCACTTTTCCTGACGAGGAAATTTACCTTGGGGTTTTGCTGTGCTTGAACCCAAGAGATTTCATGAGGGGATATGCTAAGTTTTTTTATCATGTTGTGAGTCTGCCCAATACTGCTGAGTGTAGAAGTTATATTGTTGAGTGCAGAAGGCATATTTGAGTGCAGAAGTTATACTACTTAGTGTAGAAGTTTTATTATTTAGTGCCTTGCTTATACACAGATTCCATCTACTTAGTGGTTCAGTAAGCAGGCTCGGGGGTTCATAGGAAGCCAGTAGTTTGGCTGCTTCTTTTGGAAAGGGTTGGGAGGAAGAGGCCTCCTTGGGTGTTTGTCGGCCCTATCTTCATTTACAGGTTCTACTTGTATTTTCTAATTTTATGTAGTTTAAAATTCCTATCTGCTATAATTCATTTATTTTTTTCAAAGATATTATTAAACAAATGTATTTATTTTAGTTTCTGATCTAATTAGTATTCTGCATAGTAATGATTATGTAAGATAGAATGAATAAAATATTTTGTCTGTATTTTTCCCCATGCTAATGAAGCTCCATCATACTCTAGTACAGAGAGGAAATTAAAATAGATGAATTGATAGGTAGATTGCCAGATGGATGAGAACACCAATGCTGTTGTATTTTCCTAGTTTTCCTACCATTGATATTTCCGTATCTAATAACATAATTTTTCATCTTTCTCTTACCATTCTTTCATTAGTTAAATGTTTCAGGATTACTATACTTTCCCTCATTAATATGCAGTGAATTTAATAGTTGTAAGAAAACATTTATTTTCTAATTATACAGTACTATTACCCTTTACTGTTAGCAAGCATATTTATTATGAAATAGATAGTTTTTCACATCTAAGTATAGAAATTATCTTTCAGTTATATAGTATTTCGGAAAATTGTATCAACTGCAAATTTAATATTATCAATTAGAATCATATTACAATCCTTTTCAAACAATGCATAATCGTTTAAATCTGTTTGCACAGTTTTCATTTCCATTATACTATCTAATTATTTAAACAAGGAGACATCATTTTATCCAAGGAGAGTCTTTGTTAACTAAACCCTAACAGTCTCAACATTCATTTTCTAGATTTCCATAAAGGTACAAACACTCATAGTTAACATCATAACTAGAAAACAAATAGAATCTCATTACTTAGTTGCTAACAGAAAACATTAGCTCTCGGTCAATACTGTAAAATCGACAGACATAAACTTCAGGCACAAAATGATTACCATTATATTCCTTAAGATTGGAAGTAAGAACATCTCAGTACTAGCATGATCCTACATTATCACATTTTTGTTTAATTGAAAACATAACAGTAAAACCATACGAATAGCTCACTGTAAACATCCACTTTCAGAAGTTTAAATTATTGTTTTCATAATAGCAGAACCTTGCCGAGAACCACACTTCTGACTTAAAGCAATGTTTTCAGTAGCGAATTAAGACTACTATACAGAAGGAAGTATTGTGGTTCGACTTCTAAGCTCAAGGATAAACCCTTGCCTTCCCTTTATACTATCCACAAAAACATAGTAAATAGGCAACGATAAGTTTCGTTTTCTTTCCTCCAAAATGGAGAAATGGCCATAGAACCATATTCACAACACTTGCCATAAAACACATTTATTTTTACACAAAATAACTCACAGTAATAACCACACGAACACAAGTGGAATGAGAACTTGAATCCTTTCATTACCGAGAGCAGAAGAAGGGTGAAACCCTCTTCTAATTATATCTCCTTATGGATTATACAATGGAAAAATATTAATACTAAAACAATGACAAAAGGGTCGAGAATTCATTCTCCCAAGCTACCAGCAGTACACAGGTTTTCGATGAAGAACAAGCCTCAGAGAAATCGTGAAGTCTCGGTAAAACACACCTGAAGGTTCAACATTCATCTAACCAGAGTAACAAGGTAACCACCGAGGCTTACCGGTCTTATTACAGTAGCCAACCATCAATACTTAAGCTGGGGAGCCAACGATGAGGTACCTGCCAATCGAATACGAGTGTGGTTAAAAACAAGTATTTTGACAAAAAACATCACAGGTGAAATATTAAACAACTGAAAATTCTCAAATGCAGAGTGGAAGATGCTGGGTTTGAACCGAGAACCTTACCTTTAATAAATTATCCTTGGAGTGGAATGCCACGACATTGCAACCTGTACCCTTTTTCTCTGTCGCCAAACGCAAAAACAGAGGCACGAAAAATCTGAAGAAAATCACCCAACAGGCAGGGAAAGCCAAGCATCAAAACAACTATCACAAAGCGTTATCACTCACACCCTGGAACTTCTACTTCAATCTACAACTAGAACTCACCATGAAAATGTCATTCTTAAGCTTTCAATAGGTCACGACTTCGAACCGTGGGCACTCCAAAGAAAAAAAAAATAGTTAACAAAACCCTAAAGGCTCTCGGCCTGTCGGCCTCTCCTCAGAGCCGCTACATCGAGTGACAAGGAAACATTAACTTTGTAAAACATAGTGGAGGATAGGGTTAGAGCCCAAAGCCCAAAACCCTCGCTTGATCAATGGTGGAGATCACCAAAGGATTATCACGTAAAACCAAGCATCCTCCTCATTAATGATATCATCAATACCGTACCTATCAAGGAGGACAGCTAGGTCAAGCTTCAAACCAGAGCACTTCCAGCTCGTCATAACATTGAACCATCACCACCTCATCATGTTCCTAATGCAACGGTGATATCCACGGAGACATTCCATTGTCTCGACAGTTGAATGTATTAATCGCAAAGAGAAATAGAAGTGCCTGCCAACACGAAACCACGTTAACATTATTTCAAAGCCATCCTTGTAATATATCAACATAGTGGTAATATGCATAACTATGTTATGATATGCACCTTGGGTTATGGCAAGGTTGTATTCTTTTCCTCGCTAGGTTTTCATAGTTAAATAGGACCACACGATGCATACACTAAAATGTAAATTTTATTGAAATCTAGGATTTTTATATAGTCTATGTAATATAGCATTGATTTTTAAGTATGCATATAGATCCTAGGCTAAAGTTAAAATTAAAGCTTGTGTAGGATTTGTTAAAATTCAATATGCTAAGATAGAAAATAGCAGCATTACATTCCATTTCTCAATAATAGCATATACAGGATCACTGAAGAAACGACAAGCATAGCATAAACAGAAGAGACACAGATTTATCCTGGGAAACCCTCATGGGGTAGAAAACCCAGTAAAGCTTCCTCAATATAGATGACCAGCAATATACAAAGATGCAAACCAAAGACATGATCTCCTTCTCCACCGTAGCAGACCTCTCCTCCAAAAGTGCGCCTCCCTTGAATGAGTGAGTGTGTCAAATGAGGAACACACCTCCTCTATTTATACACTTCACTGATATGTATTTTACACAAGTACACGTAGGCTCGTATTTAACCAATGGGTTAAATACCCCACTACAACTAACTGGGCCGACCCCTCTAGGGTGGTCTAATAACCCTTTGACCCACATAACACATAAAGGGCCGACCTCCACTAGGGAAGTCTAATAACCCGAGTTACCACATTTTGACGGAGGAATAAACATCTCCGGATATACAATAAGATCTTTACGGAGGAATGAAACATCTCCGGAATAATAAAGTACAATTATAATATTCTTTGAAGTTACAATATCTCAACACTCCCCCTTAACAAGAAGGATATTATAACAACACCTGCACGAGCAAGGAGTCATCAACATCATACACGATACATCTATAAATCATTGGAAGCTTTCTCAACATCATCAGTAACTCAACCAGTTACTGGAACATCTTCAATACTGGAACATCAACATCATCAGAGTTGATAGTACTCAATCATCAGCATCGTCAACACACGATCAATAGCATCGTCATCATACGATCATCAGCATCATGATCAACATCATCATCACACAATTATCAACATCGTCATCAGCCTCACGATCAACATCATCATCACACGATCATCAGCATCGTCATCGCATGATCATCAGCATCGTCATCGCACGATCATCAACATCGTCATCACACGATCATCAGCATCGTCATTGCACGATCATCAGCATCGTCATCACACGATCATCAGCATCGTCATCACACGATCATCGTCATCGTCAAGGAATGATGTAAACCAGTCATGTACCTTTTGAACCGAAGTTCAGGGACGATCCAGTCCTATCATTATCGAAGACATACGTCTACGGCTCTTCTTTTGGACTGAGGTCCAGGAATGATCCAATCCCTTCATTATCGAAGACATACATCTACGGCTCTTCTTTTCGGACTGAGGTCCAGGAATGATCCAATCCCTTCATTATCGAAGACATACGTCTACGTCTCTTCTTTCGGACTGAGGTCCAGGAATGATCCAATCCCTTCTTTCTCAAAGACATACGTCTACGGCTCTTCTTTCGGACTGAAGTCCAGGAATGATCCAATCCCTTCATTCTCGAAGACATACGTCTACGGCTCTTCTTTCGGACTGAAGTCCAGGAATGATCCAATCCCTTCATTCTCGAAGACATACGTCTACGGCTCTTCTTTCGGACTGAAGTCCAGGAATGATCCCAATCCCTTCATTCTCGAAGACATACGTCTACGGCTCTTCTTTCGGACTGAAGTCCAGGAATGATCCCAATACCCTCAACTGTCCACTAAGGACTTCATTCTCGGAGACCTCATGTCTACGGTTCTCTTTAGGACTGAAAGTCCAGGGATGATCCCAATCCCCTCAACTGTCCACTAAGGACTTCATTCTCGGAGACCTCATGTCTACGGTTCTCTTTAGGACTGAAAGTCCAGGGATGATCCAATCCCCTCAACTGTCCACTAAGGACTTCATTCTCGGAGACCTCATTTCTACGGCTCTCTTTAGGACTGAAAGTCCAGGGATGATCCAATCCCCTCAACTGTCCACTAAGGACTTCATTCTCGGAGACCTCATGTCTATGGCTCTCTTTAGGACTGAAAGTCCAGGGATGATCCAATCCCTTCAACTTGTCCACTAAGGACTTCATTCTCGGAGACCTCATGTCTACGGCTCTCTTTAGGACTGAAAGTCCAGAGATGATCCAATCCCTTCAACTTGTCCACTAAGGACTTCATTCTCGGAGACCTCACGTCTACGGCTCTCTTTAGGACTGAAAGTCCAGGGATGATCCAATCCCTTCACATGTTTATCAAGAACATGTATCCTCATCATCATAACATGTATCACCACAACATGTATCATCAACATCAAAACATGTATAACCACAACATGTATCATCAACATCAAAACATGTATAACCACAACATGTATCATCAACATCAAAACATGTATAACCACAACATGTATCATCAACATCAAAACATATATAATCACAACATGTATCATCATCATCAAAACATGTGTAACCAAAACATCATGTATAACCACAACATGTATCATCAACATCAAAACATATATAATCACAACATGTATCATCATCATCAAAACATGTATAACCACAACATGTATCATCATCATCAAAACATGTGTAACCACAACATCATGTATAACCACAACATGTATCATCAACATCAAAACATATATAATCACAACATGTATCATCATCATCAAAACATGTATACATCTATCATCAAAAGCATGTATACATCTATCATCAAAAGCATGTATACATCTAATCATCAGAAACTAACATCAAAAGAATGTATACATCTACTAACATCAAAAGAATGTATACATCTACTAACATCAAAAGAATGTATACATCTACTAGCATCAAAAGAATGTATACATCTATCATCAGAAACTAATATCAAAAGCATGTATACATCTATCATCAAAAACTAATATCAAAAGCATGTATATATCTATTATCAAAAGAAAGAATATGAGAGTCCTAAATCTAAATAATTCTAAGTGCAGTAAATCGGTAACCTCATCATTGATGAGATAGACTTGTTATCGGATACTGTGCTACTCCCCCTTTCGAGGAGGGTCATATACCAAGCTTGTCTCGGAAGTGTTCGAACTTTACTCGAGACAGAGGTTTAGTCAAGATATCAGCAATCTGATCCTTAGTGCTTATATATATAAGCTTGATAGCTCCTCTTTGCACCATATCTCGTATATAGAAGTACCGGATCTCTATGTGTTTTGACTTATCGTGGAACACAAGATTTTCAGTCACATAATCACAGTGGGATCCATTTCTAAGTCAAACACTCCAAATCTTCTGAAGCCATACTGCTTCACAGCTGGCAGAGCAGACAGCCATATGTTCTGCTTCAGCAGTACTGAGAGCCACACTAGATTGTTTCTTGCTGAACCATGAGATCATGGCAGATTCAAGACTATAACATCCACCTGATGTACTCTTTCTATCTGAGGCACTTCCTGCCCAATCAGAATCTGAGTAACCATGTAAACGGAGTTCATGACCTTCAAGATAAAATGGACCAAAATCTATTGTACCTTTTAGGTTCCTAACTACATGCTTTGTAGTTATTAAGTGAACCTTTCTAGATTCTACTAGATACTGACTTAGGGTAAATGCAGCAAGGCATATATCTAACCTAGTATTCGTTTAGACACATCAATGACTCAATAATTTGTCTATAAAGGGTTAGGTCCACTAAATACGATGAGTCATTAACTAATAACTTCAAGTTGGATTCCATGGGAGTGGCCATGGCTTTATACTCCAACATATCAAATCTTTTTAGAAACTTCACAGCATACTTACCTTGATTTAAAAGATTCCTTTTGGATGTTGCCATACTTCTAGACCTAAGAAGTAGTGCATTAATCCGAGATCTTTCATTTCCATTTCTGCAGCCATTTTCATGACCTGTTTCTCATTCCTTGTTAGAAAGAGATCATCGTCATGCAATAATGGTATGTTAGGTTCATCATCCACAACCTTAAGGTAAAGGTTAGGGACAACTTTACTTCTGGTAAATCCCAAGCTTTGTCATGAAGCTGTCAATTGTCCATTATTCACACTCAGCATTGAGTGATCTTCTGCATATCTATCTGTGCCATCTCTCGTCAAAAGGGTCTACTAATATGAGCCTCAAAATCATTTGAACTCTGTGGTGAGTTCCTTCTTGCATTCCACATCACCCATGATGATCATTAAGCTCATCAATTGACTACCGATCCTGGGAACCCATGCAGAACCTGATTACATTATTAAGGGAATGGTCTTATCTAGTCCCTTGGAGCAAAACATCTTGTAAAGGTTCTCTTTCCTCTTTCTAAGAGAATCTTCTAGCCATGAGCCTTCTATATTTTGTTTGATTTGTAAATCTTCTTGTTGAACATCCATCACTTGTTCGGTGTTCATCATTCTTCATGATCTTTCCTATAAAACAAGTTAAGTACATGATTAGTAATACTTCATAATCATGTAATCATGATAACCTATTATGCATACAGATATCATTTACATAGTTATGCAACTATTTTGACCAATACTTTGGTACAAAACTTTCCCATATCTTGTATGCATACAGTGGCTATCTAGATGCCTTCCATCTCTACCAGAACATACTATCGAGAGTGTGCACAACTCTCAGCATGTCAGCAAAGAGGTTTCATTCTAGACAAGCAACAATGGAATGTTTGTCCAACTTACCAATCATATGCATATTGGTAGTATATTGTTCAATGTTCTATGAATATTTACACTTAGCATGATATATTATAGGAATACAAATATGCATACAACCTATTACAAGCAATATCATTTACTATTTCAAATAACAACTCAAATACTTATCTTTTATGTTTGTGTGGTTGCCTCCCGTTTGATCTTCTGTATGTCTTTTGAACTTCTATTCATTATGTACCACTGTGCATGTTCAAGTGTCATCCTCATGATCTCATACACAAACATACACCCATTAGTATGTTCTAAATGTTATCAAAACAGTATAGTTCTAAATAATATTGAGAATGTATAGTCATGATTATAGTTAATAAACATTAGTATTCAAGATTTCAGGGAATTCTTCTTTTACTCATGCATATCATCAATCAAGATAAAAGATATAATATGCATAATCCCTTGATTACTAACTTTATGAATAAGTATAACCAATCATTCCAAGTATACTTATATAGGGGATCCTAACACAAGGTAAGATTCATGGGAAACATACCTGGATTAGTATACCTACTTGTTTATGTACAACATACCTAAACAATCTCTTCAATGATTTAGAGATCCTGAGCTAGAACCTGCATGTCTCATAGGTTAAGCATAATATAACAAAGTCATACATACCTCGTAAGTAGAACAAAGATTGTGGATGAGTCTTTGTCTTCATGTTTTCATGGTCATGGAACCTGATTTGTCTTTTGTGATGTACCTGTCGAGATCGCTTGTAATCTCCTTATGTAAAGCTTTAGCCTCATCTCCCTCTAAAATAGGAACTCCTTCACTTATGCAGGTGACCAATCCATCTTCTTCTAGGATTAACCCTATCCACTTGATTTGCAAGAACTGGAGCTGGAGCTGGATATGGGTTTGTCAGAGAAACCCCAAAAATTCAAACTTTGAATTTCAAACTTCCGAAAGGATAGAAATATGCGCCTTGATGAGCTGATCAAACTGATATATTTAGAATTTGAAAACTGCAAAGTTTCACTCCTCAATTTTGCCTTTGAAACTTTCGGATTCACTGGACGTGACCCTGAACTGGGGTTTGATAAATCCCACTCTTCTGCCCAATCAAAATGTTTGATCCAAAGCTCTAAGCTTCTATTTTTCTGAGGAGCTTCCAGCCATGGTCACAGATTTCAAAAATTCCCATTTTTACAGAAGCCCTAATTTTCCACTTTTCTGATCAAAGTCCCGAACTAGGGTTTAATCAAACCCGGCCTTCTGCCCAACCAAAAATTCTGATCTTGGTCTCTAAATTTCTATTTTGATGAGTAGCATCCAGCCGTGGTCTCCGATTACAAAAATTCCAACTTTCTCTAAAGCCCTAAATTCCGGAAGCCATGAATGAAGGTACCAAAAATAATTCTGTTTTGACAGAAATATGTACCTGATTGTTTCTGGTGTAACTCCGAAATTTTTGATCCACAGGGTCTTGAAAAGGTTTCCTGAGATAGCCTGACCTGTTATCTTTCCATCCTGACAGGTCTGACCTCAATTGGATTCTCTGAGAGAGAGTTATGCCAAATGTCGCAACGTGACCTGTTTTGGGATAAAATAGGAGAGCGAACTTGTACGGCGTGCCACGTGTCACTGTTTCAACTTCGGCCTCTGAAAACGTTTTATGAGATAGCTCGGCCTGTTACCTTTCCATCCTGATAGGTCTGACCTCAATTGGACTCTTTGAGAGAGAGTTATGCCAAATGTCGCAACGTCACCTTTTTTTGGATAAAACAGGAGAGCGAACTTGTACGGCGTTCCACGTGTCACTGGTTCAACTTCGGCCTCTGAAAACGTTTTCTGAGATAGTACAGTCTGTGTACTACCTGTCACTTTTCACGAAATTTCATTTGGAGCTTCCTAGCCCAATTTATGACCTTTTTCCCAAGGTCACCTGATTTTGACTCAGATCTGGAAGAGGCAGAAACCCTCTATTGTACAGATCATAAATCACAAAGTACAACGAATTAGAGGTTGTCCTTTGGACACAAGGTACCTGGAGATTTTAGCTTCGTCCTGTAACAATTTCAGATCCGAAAACTTCTCCAAAACGGATTTATAGCGAAAGTTCTACGATGACTGGTTTTTTCTATGTAAAATCCTAACCTTCAAATTGTCGTAAGTAAAGCAAGTGTCTTTAGTGCCATACCTTGTCTTCCTTCAGGTTAGCTATGATACCATGTTAAAATTCAATATGCTAAGATAGAAAATAGAAGCATTACATTCCATTTCTGAATAATAGCATATACAGGATCACTGAAGAAACGACAAGCATAGCATAAACACAAGAGACACAGATTTATCCTGGGAAACCCTCATGGGGTAGAAAACCCAGTAAAGCTTCCTCAATATAGATGACCAGCAATATACAAAGATGCAAACCAAAGACATGATCTCCTTCTCCACCGTAGCAGACCTCTCCTCCAAAAGTGCGCCTCCCTTGAATGAGTGAGTGTGTCAAATGAGGAACACACCTCCTCTATTTATACACTTCACTGATATGTATTTTACACAAGTACACGTAGGCTCGTATTTAACCAATGGGTTAAATACACCACTACAACTAACTGGGCCGACCCCTCTAGGGTGGTCTAATAACCCTTTGACCCACATAACACATAAAGGGCCGACCTCCACTAGGGAAGTCTAATAACCCGAGTTACCACATTCTGACGGAGGAATAAACATCTCCGGATATACAATAAGATCTTTACGGAGGAATGAAACATCTCCGGAATAATAAAGTACAATTATAATATTCTTTGAAGTTACAATATCTCAACAGGATTTGATATATTTGCAGTTCAATATAGTATGGAAATTTAATAGAAATTGGTATATAAACCATAGATTAGCATATGTCTATGATATGAATTACAATTAATTCCTAAGTTAGAATTTAAAACAATTATGGTATGAGATCCTTAGGGTCTAGAGCATACAAGGATATGCATAGAGATGACGCACATCATTCAGTGGTTAACCAACACTTATAGAATAAGTTCATCCTAATATTTTGCTTCAATAGAAACTCACGATAACAGTACATAGAAGTTTAACAATGATATCTAAATCCTATTCATTGTTTGAGTAATTTAATAAAAGGTTAGTTCAGAAAATGGAAATTGTTACAATCAAAATACTTCAGTTTAACAAACTAGGCTAACTGAATTTCTGACCATTTGCATTCTCGACATTATGTCTCTTAATTCATTAAGACTTGGAGACACTTAAATTTGTAAGAAACTCTTCGTTCATTCGTCGTAAACACAACAAAAACTCTTACTTATAATCTACGAAAAATGATGGTTCAAATGCTTTAGCAGGAAATCTAAGTAAGCCTCAGGGCGTCCATAGGACCCCTTCATCATCAGCAAAAGAACAATAGTTAATACATTTAAACATACATTTTTTCATCAAACAACAGAAGGATTGTAAATTGCAGTTGAGTAAGAATGACTTCGAAACATAGATACTAATCATCTAGACGCAAACTTTACAGTTTTAATTAGCACAGTATTTAGTACAGCAAGACGACTTTAAGCATTATTATATTCCGCACAGTTAGAGTCTGCATTAATTGCTATATAAAAATTTTAAATTTTTTGATTTTTTTTGGGATGTTACAGTGGGTCTAGAAGGGAACATAGCCCATGCTCCTAATTAAATTAAAAACACATCTGCATCTCTAGACTCATGCTACACTCTAGTTGGTATCATCAGTTGCGAACAGCAAGCCAACCAGAAGCTAGTAAGCTAATTAAATCCTAGTATTGATTAAATAGTATGCATTTCAATCAGGTAAGTCAGGCAAGAATAGCCAGACAAAAGGGAATATTTACTTCTGGAAGCACTGATAACGAGTCTCCAATGGTATTCCATATAATCCATAAAGCAAATTTGAACACATATTTATATTTATATTTATAATAGTAAATTTGAATACATACATCCCGACATGGTGAAGACATAAACCTGAAATGCATAAATTCCTCAAAATTGTAGTTCAGTGATAGAGTTGTCGATGGAGAAAGCGTTGTTAAAATCCTTTGATGTCTCCCAACCATGACATCGTTGTGAATAGGTGTTGTATGCCCAGTAGTGGTTCTCTACGTCACTAGCAAATCGTGCAAGAGCTTGGGACAGTAAACAATGCCTTAGCATATGCTATCATGTGAGACGTAGCATTAGATGAGGTAGATGGTGCACACAGGAGGGAGAAAAGGCTATTTGGATCAACATCAACCGTTACTTCTAGATCTGGGCTAAGGTAACCTGTCTGGGTTCTTGCATTTGGATGAACCCGACGTTGCATACATGCATGGCATCTTGGAGTTTGAATGACTTCTACCACGTTGCATACATGCACGAGCACTTTGCATGCATGCCTGGGAAGGTTAATTTCAAAAGCACGAGTTTCTTATAAAATTATTTAAATCTAATTTAATATGCAAGGTGCTTGTTTCAAGTCTAGTGTAACTTGTAAGCCTATTCTTATAACCTTGAAGTGTTGCACGTCTCATCATGGATCTCACCATACATTGACCAATCCGTGGGTTGAGGCGACTCATGCCCACGTTGGAGCTAACCCGACTATTATTTGAGTCGAATGACTCATCGTTTTACTCCACTAATACTTCACGTAACCACTTGAGAGGTTTGTTAAAATGGGGATTAAAGGAAAATATTTGTTTATTCTTCGTTAAAAAGGGTGACATAAGACTCAAGCTTTGGGTCAACTTCAAAGCAAGTTGGACAAAGTGAAAGCATCCTCCATTGCCAAGGTCCTAAGTAGCAATTGTGAGTTGCAAATTCTAAAGGACAAGTAGAACACTTAAATTTAACATAATTAGCATGTAATATAAACTAATAGCTACTCTCTTACCTTAGCTTTTATCTTTACCTTTGGAAAAAGTGTATCTCCACAAAAGTGATAATTAATATATATATAGATATTGAAACTATATAAAAAATCATAACAAATTTCTATAATTGATGATTTTGCATGGCTTAACAATGCATACACAAATCACATTTGTGATGTACTCTTAACACCTTATAATGCATGAATTAAACGTTATGTGGATTAAATATCCTTGGAAATTACTATAGCCTATTGTTGTGTATGACAATTAAGATTAGATGTTATGTGTTTTCTACATGATTACATTATTCGACCAACGTCGTGCTTGATTTTGACGGTCCCTAGGTGGACGTTACGCCTTTGTTCGTAAGGGATAGTTTTATTAAGTAGGTCCCTCTATCCGGCACGTAACATTTACTCATTACCGGCATGCGCTTTTTATTCATCGGTAGAAAGGGAGCCTACAAAGCAAGCAACATGCATTAGAACTTTCCGGTTGGGCGGGAACCCACCTTATCCTGAGATCCCTTACTATTTTTTACCTAAACAGAATTGGAATTGATGCTAGCTCCTCCTTGCTTAAAAAGTATTCTTAGGACCAATAAAAGTAAAGCAATCTTTTAGCCCCGCTATCCAATAGATACTTAATATATAATATGAATAGATATAGATATTCTTTCAACAATCTAATCTTATTCTTCGCTATGATGACTTCACCTTACAATAATGGCTTATACTTATAAACTACACTAGAGCCTTTCATCACATCATGTAAGTTAGTTAAGGGGATCACTTGGTATATATAACGAGTCAAGATAGGAAGCGTTAAGTAGGAGAAGTAGTTATGCTAGTTCAAGTATGTTCAGTCTACTAGGTAAGTTCAACTATGACTATGTTAAGTATAGTGGTTGCTTGGTCTATGAATCTTGGTTAGGCTCAAGTGGAGTGTTGGCAGAAGCGAGGCTAGTGTTAAGCTATTCATCTCACATCCTTTGCAACTACATCATTAGGATTAACAAATTACCACCTGCAAATAGTAGCGAATTGGAGGGAGGGCAACTTACTGAACAACAAACAAGACCCATCCCAACTGAAAAATCCTTACGTGCAAAGCAAACAACATACCTTCCAATGACAACTATGCTACAAATATTGCATTTGTATACAACAAACTACCATACCTACAACTATACTACAAATATTGCAGTTGTCTACAACAAATTTCTTCATCAGCAGGTAATGCTACCACTTAGCCACTTGTTAATATGATAATCTATATATTTCAATCCTTGGAAAGTTATAAATCTGTTTGCATAGTTTCCATTTCCATTATACTATCTAATTATTTAAACAAAGAGACATCATTTTATCCAAGCAGAGTCTTTTTTAACTAAACCCTAATAGTCTCAACATTCATTTTCTAGATTCCCATTAAGGTACAAACACTCATAGTGAACATCATAACTAGAATACAAATAGAATCTCATTACTTAGTTGCTAACAGAAAATGTTGGCTCTCGGCCAATACTGTAAAATCGTCAGACACAAACTTCAGGCACAAAACGATTACCATTATATTCCTTAAGATTGGAAGTAAGAACATCTCAGTACTAGCATCATCCTACATTATCACATTTTTTTAAATTGAAAACATAACAGTAAAACCATACGAATAGCTCATTGTAAACATCCACTTTCAAAAGTTTAAATTATTGTTTTCATAATAGCAGAACCTTGTCAAGAACCACACTTTTGAGTTAAAACAATGTTTTCAGTAGCGAATTAAGGCTACTATATAGAAGGAAGTATTATGGTTCGAATTCTAATCTTAAGGCTAAACCATTGGCTTCCCTTCATACTATCCACAAAAACATAGTAAATAGGCAATGATAAGTTTTGTTTTCTTTCCTGCAAAATGGAGCAACACCCACATAACCATATTCAGAACACTTGCCATAAAACACATTTCTTTTTACATAAAATAACTGACAGTAACAACCACACGAACACAAGTGGAACGAGAACTTGAATCCTTTCATTATCGAGAGCAGAAGAAGGGTGAAACCCTCTTATAAGTATATCTCCTTACGGATTATACAATGGAAAAATATTACTACTAAAGAAACGACAAAAGGGTCAAGAATTCATTCTCCCAAGCTAGCAACAGTACACAGGTTTTCGATGAAGAACAAGCCTCAGAGAAATCATGAAGTCTCTGTAAAACACACCCGAAGGTTCAACATTCATCTAACCAGAGTAACAAGGTAACCACCGAGGCTTACCCGTCTTATTGCAGTAGCCAACCATCAACACTTAAGCTGAGGATCCAACGACAAGGTACCTGCCAATTGAATACAAGTGTGGTTAAAAACAAGTATTTTGACAAAAAACATCACAGGTGAAATATTAAACAATTGAAAATTCTCAAATGCAGAATGGAAGATGCTGGGTTTGAACTGAGAACCTTACCTTTAAGAAATTATCCTTGGAGTGGAACACCACGACATTGCAACCTATACCCTTTTTATCTGTCGCCAAACGCAAGAACAGAGGCATGAAAAATCTGAATAAAATCACCCAACAGGCAGGGAAAGCCAAGCATCAAAACAACTATCACGAAGAGTTATCACTCACACCCTGGAACTTCTACTTCAAGCTACAACTGGAACACACCATGAAAATGTCATTCTTAAGCTTTCAACAGGTCACGGCTTCGAACCGTGGGCACTCCAAAGAAAAGAAAAAAACCATTTAACAAAACCCTAAAGGCTCTCGGCCTGTCGGCCTCTCCTCAGAGCCACTACACCGAGTGACAAGGAAACATTAACTTTACTCCACTAAGAAACTAACCTGACTATTACTCCACTAAGAAACTAACCTGACTATTATTTGAGTCGAATGACTCATCATTTTACTCCACTAATACTTCACGTAACCACTTGAGAGGTTTGTTAAAAGGGGGATTAAACGAAAATATTTGTTTATTCTTCGTTAAAAAGGGTGACATAAGACTCAGGCTTTGGGTCAACTTCAAAGCAAGTTGGAAAAAGTGAAAGCATCCTCCATTGCCAAGGTCCTAAGTAGCAATTGTGAGTTGCAAATTCTAAAGGACAAGTAGAACACTTAAATTTAACATAATTAGCATGTAACATAAACTAATAGCTACTCTCTTACCTTAGCTTTTATCTTTACCTTTGGAAAAAGTGTATCTCCACAAAAGTGATAATTAATATATATATATATATATAGATATTGAAACTATATAAAAAATCGTAACAAATTTCTATAATTGATGATTTTGCATGGCTTAACAATGCATACACAAATCACATTTGTGATGTAAGCTTAACACCTTATAATGCATGAATTAAATGTTTTGTGGATTAAATATCCATGGAAATTACTATAGCCTATTGTTGTGTATGACAATTAAGATTAGATGTTGTGTGTTTTCTACATGATTACATTATTCGACCAACGTCGTGCTTGATTTTGACGGTCCCTAGGTGGATGTTACGCCTTCGTTCGTAAGGGATAGTTTTATTAAGTAAGTCCCTCTATCCGGCACGTAACGTTTACTCATTACTAGCGGGCGCTTTTTATTCATCGGTAGAAAGGGAGCCTACAAAGCAAGCAGCACGCATTAGAACTTTCCGGTTGGGCGGGAACCCACCTTATCCTGAGATCCCTTACTATTTTTTACCTAAATAGAATTGGAATTGATGCTAGCTCCTCCCCACTTAAAAAGTATTCTTAGGACCAATAAAAGAAAAGCAATCTTTTAGCCCCGCTATCCAATAGATACTTAATATATAATATGAATAGATATAGATATTCTTTCAACAATCTAATCATATTCTTCGCTATAATGACTTCACCTTACAATAATGGCTTATACTTATAAACTACACTAGAGCCTTTCATCACATCATGTAAGTTAGTTAAGGGGATCACTTGGTATATATAGCGAGTCAAGATAGGAAGCATTAAGTAGGAGAAGTAGTTCAAGTATGTTCAGCTATGACTATGTTAAGTATAGTGGTTGCTTGGTCTATGAATCTTGGTTAGGCTCAAGTGGAGTGTTGGCAGAAGCGAGGCTGGTGTTAAGCTATTCATCTCACATCCTTCGCAACTACATCTTTAGGATTAACAAATTACCACCTGCAAATAGTAGCGAATTGGAGGGAGGGCGACTTAGTGAACAACAAACAAGACCCATCCCAATTGAAAAATCCTTACGTGCAAAGCAAACAACATACCTTCCAATGACAACTATGCTACAAATATTGCATTTGTATACAACAAACTACCATACCTACAACTATACTACAAATATTGCAGTTGTCTACAACAAATTTCTTCATCCACAAGTAATGCTACCACTTAGCCACTTGTTAATATGATACTCTATATATTTCAATCCTTTGTTATTAATTGAATTCTTTTCCATCTTTTAAAATTTAACAATCTCCCATATGAATCTTGCATTGCACGCAATTTTGAATTCTATCATTAGGCCCTTATTGCACTTAAACCGTAACTTCGTATGATTTATTTTATTACCTAATTTCGTATCATTTATTACCAATATATTTCAACAGATCTTTTTCAGGGTTTGTCGTCGTTACATGGAAGCGTGTGAGGTTGATCTAATGGAAAATATTTGATACGGTTGGGTATACGACAAAAACGCCAAGCTTTTGAATAAGGTAATAATAAATATTTGGTTACGGGCATCGATACAACTCTAGTTGTTGGTCCCTACTAAAATTGCAGTGGATATGTACAAACAAATTCCAACCTTTCAAAGTTCTATATACAAATAAATTACGGATTTGAAAAACCACAAAATAAGGAAGAAAATAGCCCATGGGCGACTAAAATTGCAGTGCATATATACAAAGAAAATAGCCCATGGGCGGCGGCAGTTATAAATCTAGTGGCGACACTCGAGGCACTGATTTTGGGGCATAGAAGAGGATATTTATCGATGATGGGGATTGGTTCGAAATTGGAAAACTGAACTTGAAGCCTATTTAAACTTTTAATATGCTGTGCGTCGCTTAACTATATACAGGATGGTGGAATAGAATGTTTCTTTTTTTTTAACTATATATATGAACATGTCGTTGGTTTTTAATAGACTATTCAATAAATATGTGACGGCTAGTAAACGCCATAGACTCGCACCTTACCCAATAAGTCGGTAGTGAAATGATGAAGTCGTTAGTCAATAGACTATTTAGTACGTGACGGCTAGTCGTTGTTTTGTTTTTCATGAATTTCTTCCGTGTTGCATAAGCTAAGGCCATGTTTTTGTTCACGTTGATAGAAGTTGAGGGGTCGTGTTTGAAAATCGCTGGCTAGCTCGCCTATATATATAGGGGCTAACGCATTCACCTCACATCACTCGCAATTCATTGTATTGTATTGTATTGTTGTACCGTTTAACTTTGTAGCTGGTTGTTGATTGTTGCCATGGCCGAAAGAAGTTTACCAGTTTCTATTTCAATTGCAGCAACACTCGCATTAGTCATTTTTAATGTTTATCTTCAAGGTAAGCTGCTGCTCCCTCAACTCTAGCTATAGTGTCCCGACTGTGTTTATTAATATTCCTTTAAAAATTCCTTTGCTTCGCTAAATGCAGGAGTTGGTGCTACGACATTTATGATTTAATTTAAATATAGCTATAGTGTCCCGACTATAATTGAAACTATTCTAAATTAAAATTGCATTTAAAAACTACAACGAGATAAATGAAATTTGCAGATTATGAAATTCTAAAGGAATACTATCACTAAGTCTAAAGCTATATTTGAAAATCAAATCTTGCAAAAAGACATAATTGAATTAACTTAGAGTCTAAGCTATTATAAAGCAACCTTGAACATTTTTACTAACTATGTAAATGAGAAAAGCAATCCTATGCTTGAACGAAGAAACTATCAAAACTAATGTACTTTGGAGAATGAAATTACTAAGCTTAATCCAAAATTAATCTCAAGAAACATGAAGTAAACTAAACTAAGAATGAAACTCATAAATTCTAGAACAGTAAAATATTAATAAATCAGACATAAAAGACATAATTTGAAAAGCAACTAAAATGAAGTTAGGAAAATGGAACGAGAACTAAAAATGGATATGAAACTTAATTGAAACTCTACGTGGTTCAGAAAAAGGTCCTAACTACATATATGAATGCTAATCAATTACAAGAAAGATTACAATTCGAAAACCTAATAAATTGAATTCTAAACAAGCATAAAAACAATGCAGAAAATATTAAAGTCCATATGGCAATCCGGATGACAGTCCGAATGACAGTTCGGATGGCAGAAAATGATATAAACTAAGGAAAGAAGCAGACTAAATGATCTTAACGCCAGTTGGTTGATGCATATGAACCTACAGTGAAAGGAAAGCAGTAAATAGACTGTTTAAAGTTGGAATGACAAGAAGCAACCTATACTAATCATTATCTAAAGAAATGAACTATTTCTATGGCATAATAAAACAAAGCTGAAACGTAAATAAAACTAACCTACAGCTACATAAAAAATTAGCAGAGCTGTATCTAACTATGAGCTAAACTCTGAAACATTAACTAGTTAACTTTATCAAATGAAAAGACTGAAAGCAAACTAAAGGAAACTATGCATGACCGATCACTTTAAATTCTGAATATGTAAATTATATTAGCAGCAAGGCATATGTTTACAAGAAACTTAAACAGAACGCCATTTACAGAAAAAATCAAATTAAATACATATAAAAACAA
Source organism: Larix kaempferi (assembly GCA_027924585.1). Classification (NCBI taxonomy): domain Eukaryota; kingdom Viridiplantae; phylum Streptophyta; class Pinopsida; order Pinales; family Pinaceae; genus Larix; species Larix kaempferi. Next base: position 1,558,714 of record BSBM01000567.1, read on the forward strand.
AAACTACTTATCTGCAGAAAAGAAAGAATGAAATATACAAATGAAAACCTCTGGTTGTTGAGGGGCCCTTCTCAGCAATCAGAGGATGTCTAAGTCAGATCAATCACTAACAGAGCACGAAAATACTCATCAATAGCTGAAACAGAGACTTTTTATTAAACTGAAGCAAAGTTTACAAAGAGTTTTTCTCCATACATTCCTCAACCCTGGGTGTCTTTATATAGCATTTACAAAGGGAGAGCAGGTCAACCCTTTTAGTGGTCGACCTCTCTAAAAATAGAAGGTCTTTACAGCTGGAAAAACGACCCATTAAAACAGGAACAAACTCAGAAATGGCCAACCACGTTTTTAGGTTTTCTAGGCAAGTTGATTTCAAGGAACCACGAACTGCTCCCAAACGACTTTGAATTTCCACAAAATTTCTCGCGATGACCTAAATGGGCCTATTTTGCACAAAACCCATGTGCCGGAATTTTTCATTTCGCCTCCACTTTCCCGCAGATCTAGCCCGAAATTGTGTTGTCTATTAAAACACATGTTTTTAACAGAAAACGAATGAAGGTCCGAATGGGCGTCCGAATGAGCGTCTGGATGACCTGTAACGGAAATTAGTTCATAAATTCGGTTGCTGAGCGAAATTTCTGGTAGGTTGTTTGTCGAATTGATGGATGGGTGTTGAGTTGTTTATTGATGTGTTGGCTTCACATTGTAGCTGGATTGATGATTAGTGGATTGGGTTCTATCTATTTGCATCACCATCCGTTGAATGCCTCCTTCCTTCACGTGAACCTGCATAAAAACAATATGTTTAAAAACATGCGTGATTTAATAATTTGTAACGGCCTGCATATAATTCTAAAACAAAATATAAAATGGTAATGAAGTTTGTTTTAAAATAAGAATTGATATGGTGATGGGTTTTATGCATAGTCAAACGAAAAACCAAAGAAAATGATGTGGAGTGGTATGTATTAGTTTTACGTTTAAAATGTCATTATATTGTGTCTTGTGAAAAATAATATGGTAACATTTAAATCATTTCCAGACCAACTTAACATTTCTTTTTGTCTTATTAAGTAACATGCAACATATTTAATTACCATATGTTTATATAGCAGGTTAAAAGTGGATTTAAATGATTATGTTTTAGTTTGAATTTGTTCATTTAAATTAATTAATCAAATTGGTTTTATTATTTAAATGATTCTAAGTGTTAGGATTCACAACCTATATTTTTAATTTTCATATGCAGATATACATGGTGAACAATAACTAGGAGACAAAGATAAACGAAGCTAGTGAACAAACAAGAGGTATGTGAAAATACGTTATCAAGCTTAGTGCAAAACTCAGTGCCGGATGGAGTATCGGATGAAGGATCGGATGAAAGGTCAGATGGAGTACTGAAATGTTTATCATTTGCACAATATTGCGTTTAATACATTAAAAGTAACACATAAGGCTTACTTTACATTTACGAGATTTAATTAATAAAACAAAGTAAAAGATAGCCTTATAGAACATAGATTTACTAAATTATGGTAGATAGGATAGGAAATTATTGTAATTAACATCATTATAAAAGATAATTCCGAATCCCAATAAGGGCTTAAGTGTTTGTGGATAAAATAGGAATTAGGTGTTGGGTCTTAAGTGCTTAGAGATAAAGGGGCTTAGGGGTTAGGAGCTTTAGGGGTTAAGGGTCGATTGATGGCACCAACTTAGGGTAGGGTTCAAAAGGTTAAGCCTTAAGTGTGAAGGTTTTAAATTTTAAGGGTTTGTAAGAATTAAGGGCTTAGGGGATTATTGGTTAAGGACATAAGGGTTAGGGTATTGGTGGTTATTTAAGAGGTGAGGCCTTCAAGGGTTAGCATATTTACAGGCTTTTAGGGCTCCATGGTTAGGATGTTAGGGTTGATTTGGTTAAGTGTTAAGTGTTAAGGGGTTAAAGGATTAAAGGCTTGGGGGTTTAATGGCCTCTAGGAGATGAGAAATTATGATTTTCTAGGGGTTTATGGGTTTTGGATTTAGAGATTATTGGTTAGGGGTTTTAGGGTTAGGGGGTTAATTAGGACTTAGGTGTTATGGGTTAAAAGTTTAGAGGTAAGGACATAAAGTTGTCAACAAGTTTAAAGATTTATGGGTTAGTGAGTTAAGCATATAGGGGTTTAGGGGGTTTTATGGGTAATGGGAATTAGAGGTTAAGGAATTTAGGGCTCAGTGGTTAGGGGGATAGGGTTTAATGGGTTAGGGGTTAAGGCCCAAGAAGTTAAAGGTTTAATTGTTTCTATGGTTAAGGGCTTAGAGATTTTGGATTTTTAAGTAATATGGGTTAAACTATTTAGGGGTTAGGGGTTGTGGGATTAGAGATAAGTGGCTAGGGGGTTTAGGGGTTAGCGGCATTAGGGGTTAACTGATTTAGTGCTCTAGGGTTAGCGTGTTAGGGTTTATGAGGTTAGGCATAATGGTGAAGGGTTTAAAGGCTTAAAGGCTTATAAGGGGTAAATTAGAACTTAAAGAGACTAATGAACAAGCCCAAACAAGAATTCCAAAGTTGAAAGAAGAGCGATCAATCTAGAGGGAGAGAGCTCAAGCAAACATAGAGCTCTCATGCAAATGAAGAACACACATGCAAACAGAGAGCGCACAAGCAAATGCAGGGCACGCTAGCACAAGGGAGGTCGCACATGCAAACGTAATATATAGGTAAAGAATTATTTTACCTATATATAGGGTAAACTAGAGCTTAGAGGGCTAATGGTTAAATGATTACAGGTAAAAAATTAAAGGACTTAAGGGGTTTAGCAGTTTGGGGCTTTAGGGGTAAAGGGATTAAGGACTCTAGGCTTAGGGGGTTAGGTTTTAAGAGGTTAGAAATTGAGGTCTAAGATTTTATATTGTTAAAGGCTCAGGGAATTAGAGGATAAGGACAACAATGAGGGGAGATAAAGGGTTAATTAAGGGACTAGGGATTTAAGGAGTACTACCTTTATAGGTTAAGGGATTTAGGGATCAACTATTAATGGGGTAAGAGATTATGTGTTAAGGGATTAGGTGCTTAGGGGTGTAGGGATTTAGGGGGTTTGGGACTTAAGCCTTATGGGTTCAGGCCTTTAATTTCCCTCCCTTATAATTACTCTCCCCAACTCCTTAAATTTATGTCCCTTGGTCCCCCTCTCGTATCTCTCTTCTCTCTCTCACCCCCTTTATCTCCATTCAACACTTAAAAACATAATTTATGAATTTCATAACGCGCAATATGTAAATAATAACGTGCGAGCTTTATTATTCACACAACGCATAAATAATAACGTGCGAGCTTTATTATTCACACTAGTGTGGATTAATATTCCTTTGCTTCGCTAAATGCAGGAGTTGGTGCTACGACATTTACGTTCGTGAACCAGTGTTCACAGACGGTGTGGCCGGCAGGAATTCCTGTAGGTGGTGGCACAGAGCTGGGACAGGGCGCAACATGGACTGTTGACGTGCCCGCAGGAACAGCGAATGGCAGATTCTGGGGCCGTACTGGCTGCTCCTTCGATGCATCTGGTCGAGGCAGCTGCACTACTGGTGACTGCGGCGGCGCGCTCAGCTGTACGCTCTCGGGACAGCCTCCCACAACTCTGGTGGAATATAATCTGAATACAGGGTCAGGCAACAGTCAAGACTTCTATGATATCTCTGTGATTGATGGATACAATCTGGCTCTCTCCCTAACTCTCTCGGACGGTAGCTGCTATGCACCAGTATGTAACAGCGCGCAGTGCCCAGATGCCTACCTATTTCCCACCGATGACACTAAGACTCGCAGTTGCCCTTCTGGTGCTACTTACAAGATCGTCTTCTGCCCTTGAATATCAACAACTACACTTCCCTGTAATGTCATATTAGTAATAAGAATACCCTTGTATTCATACGCCCTAGCTAGTTCTAGTATCGACTCTATGCAATAAAACGGAATTGCAAGTAATTATTTCAGTGGAGATTGAATGATTATTTGTGAGTCATATAAGCTAATTCAATTCTGATTGACCGATTTAAGATCTCTGGACACTACTTACTTTTTCATGTGACTGATTTATGAGTTATCAGGTGACTCTTCTAAAGGTAAATTTCATTTTTCCATCTAAATATATATATTAAAGATTGATTAAGTGAGTTTTACATTATTCACATAACAGCTAATTCAAGTTTTGATTTATTAACCTTTTCACAGAATTCAATTAATTAACCCAAGAATCTAATCAAAACTTACTTTATAAAAACTATTGTCATATTTTAACCTGCCTAAACCAGGTAGTGAATGGGAAAGGATTTTTTAATTGAGAAGTTTTATAGAGAACTGGCGCCGAATGTAAAAGTGCTCGGCCCGATGGCTCCTTCGGATCTTGCGTGGTTTTATCCAAGTTGCGACCCTAGGGCCTCGATCTGACGCTCATGGAAGCCTCTGCTGGCCAACCGTTTTCTCAGCATAACGAGGAGCGTGATTGTTAGCCATATTACGGCTACACTTTCGCTCCGAACATGGCTTCTCTTATCGCTAATCTGAGCTCCGCCATAGCTGACGGAGCCCAGGATTTATCGCTTGGCTTTCGGTAATTAACAGAATTGATTTGATCTGTTTTAGTCAGATGGATTGTGATTGTATTGTTTATTATTGAAGGAAAATTGAAACCAGACATTCGTTCCTTCTATTGGAGATCGATTTCTATTTTCACAGTCACCGCGTGCATATTGATTGTTGTGACTATGATGGGAATTGGAGCTCTCACGCTCATGATAAGGCTACTTAAAATATCATAAATAGTTAAAATCGTATGCTCTTCAATAATCTATAATATACTTAAAGTTAACTAGTTTTTTATATGTCTTGTTATCGTTACAAAATGTTTTCCCTATGTTGGTGTAAATACATAGTCCAAATAAAAGATTCACCGACAACATGAGATATATAGTAACACGAGAGGCACTAACCTACAAATAAGTTACAACTAAAGATCAAAACCTTCTACACCATGTGATTTTTGGGTTTTGATTCTGTTATTAGGATAAGCAAATTTACTTTTATGGGACTTGAGAACTCGAGGATCTTTAAATAAATTGTGTTTTTTCTCCTAGACTTGGGAAGCTTGAACGTTTTCTAATGCTAAATAAGAGGATAGGAAGCTTAAATTATCCATATTTTCACTGCTAACTACATTGATTGTAGCAGCAGTGTTCTTTGAAATGTTGTGAGAAACATGCACTTATTTGTAGCTTTCTGGGTTAGAATATTGGATGAATTGGCTTTGTTGGGTATGTTATATCTCTTCACATGGTCGCTGCGTGTACAACACGATCCCTACGGCACTAGTGATTCGCCTGCGCCGGCCGCGTCCGGAGGGGGGGGTTTAGAGGGGGGGGTAGCCCGACAGGGCCCACCCCCTTCGTTTCGGACCGTTAGGTTCCGAAACGACACGGAGGGGGCCGTCAGGCCCCCGGAGTCCGCACGGAGCACAAAATTTTTTGGGTTGCTTTTTGCTTTTTCGCAATTTTTGATCCATTGTACTCTATCTAATCCCGGTAAAAGGGATTAGGGTTGTAACCTAATTTCGGGTAAACGAATTAGGGTTTTAGATGCTGCGGAATACCATTTATTGTATTGTACATGGTTAAAATAAAACATATAATGAAAAAGGAGCTATGCGGCTCTAAGTTTTGCTGGTTTTTTCCCGGTTAAGGGTTTCCAGGTGAAAATCTCTGTGTAATGTGTGTGCCATTGTGTATTTTCTGTTAATGCTTAAGAATCATATAAGTTTGTACTTCACTGTTAAGGTTTAAAGCTTACTTTGGTATCAGAGCATTTTTTGGATTCAGAGGGACGCCTTTGTTTCAAAGGGTTTGGCTCGATCTTGGATTTGTGATAAACCTGGTTTTAGTGGGAGCTTTCCAGCGGTGATTTATTTTTTCTTTAAAGAATGGCGAGCAGTTCTAGATTTGAGATTGAGAAATTTAATGGTCAAAGCTTTGAGCTATGGAAGCTCAAGATGGAAGATCTTCTGGTAGATAGATAACAGTGGATCGCAATAGATCCAGGTACCATGCCCTCTGGTGCGGTAAAAGAAGAATGGGAAAAGCTGGAAAGAAAAGCGAGGAGCACCATTCGTCTTTGCCTTGCAGATTCGGTATTGGTGAACGTATCTCGAGAAGACAGTGCAAAGAAGCTATGGGATAAACTGGGAAGTCTGTATCAGTCAAAGTCCCTGGTAAATAAGTTATTTCTGCGAAAGAAATTGTACCTTCTGAGGATGACTGATGGAGACTCTGTTTCAGAGCATCTAAACGCCTTCAATACTCTGGTAAGTCAGTTGACATCTGTTGGTATTACAATTGCTGATGATGAAAAATGTATTAGTCTGTTGTGCTCTTTGCCAGATTCATGGGATAATCTGGTTATAGCTATTGGGAGTAATGCAACCACGCTAAACTTCGATGATGTGGTTGCATCCCTACTATCGGAGGAAATGAGGCGCAAAATCTATAGATAGTTCAGCCAAGGATGCCTTATTTGTAAGAGGTCGCTCTGGAGACAGATCTAAAAATAAGTCTTCAGGTGGTAGATCTAAATCTAGAGGGAGATCTAAATCTCCAGGACCTTCTGTAAGAAAATGTTGGAGGTGCGGTAAAGCTGGGCATTACAAGAAGGATTGTAAATCCAAAAATACTGATAAAAGCAGAGGACCTAATGATGCTCCAACCGCAGATGGGAAAGAATCTACAGAGGAAGGAGGAGATGTGTATCTGGCATCTTCAAGTACACATGCAGAGCATGATTCGTGGTTGATTGACTCAGGTGCGTCTTATCATATGACTCCTCACAGGGAGTGGTTTTCTGAATACGAAAAGTATGATGGAGGAGATGTATTTCTGGGAGACAACTCGGTGGTGAAAATCATAGGTCGAGGAAAGATCAAGCTACTGCTCAAAGGTGGAAGGGTTAAAACTCTTCCCGGGGTTCTGCACATTCCAAAGCTGGCTAGAAACCTTATATCTGTAAGTAAAATGGATGATGCAGGTGTGAAAACATTATTTGAAAAGAACACATGCAAGATGGTTCGAGAATCACTGGTGCTGATGAGGGGAGTTCGGATTGGAACTCTATACAAGTTGTTGGGAAGCACCTTCAAAAATGGATGTAACAGTACTATTGTTCCTGAGGGTAAAAATGAAGGAGACAGAGTCCTTACTGTCTCTAGTGAGAAGACATCGCTATGGCATCGAAGGCTGGGACATATTGGAGAGAAGGGTCTTCAACTATTACAAGGTAAAAGTATGGCTGAAGGCATGTCTGATTTCACATTAGATTTTGATTTCTGTGAACATTGCTTATATGGTAAACAGAATCGAGTAAGATTCTCATCTGGTGTTGTAAGAGCTAAAGGAATCTTAGAGTTAATACACAGTGATGTTTTTGGACCTGTGCCTGTTCCATCACTTGGTAGATCTGTGTATTATGTTTCATTTATAGATGATTTCTCAAGGAAAACTTGGATTTATTTCCTGCGTAAGAAATCTGAGGTTTTTAATAGATTCAAAGAATTTAAGGCTCTTGTAGAGAATCAAACTGAGAAGACAATAAAAGTACTCAGAACAGATAACGGTGGAGAATTCTGTGAAAGTGAATTTGAGGAGTTCTGTAAAACGTGTGGAATAGCAAGGCAAAAGACTACTCCATACACACCTCAACAGAATGGGGTTGCAGAAAGGATGAACAGGACATTGATGTAAAAGGCAAGGAGTATGCTCAGTGGTGCAGGGCTAGCACAACAATTCTGGGTAGAAGCTGTTGATACTGCGTGTTACCTAGTGAATAGGACACACACATCAGCGTTGGTTGACAAGACACCTCATGAGGTTTGGACTGGTAAGAAACCCTCTCTCTCTAATCTCAGAGTGTTTGGGTGTGATGCTTTTGTACATGTTCCAAAGGAGAAAAGGAGCAAGTTGGATAATAAAGCGGAAAAATGTATCTTCATTGGTTACAAGGATGGAGTGAAAGGTTACAAGCTGTGGAACCCAGTAAAAAGGCAAGCAGTTTACAGTCGAGATGTGATCTTCAGAGAAGTTGAAAGCACTTCCAAGATTGAGGATGTACCAAAGGAAAAGGATTCAGAGAAGCTACACTTTGATATCAAGGATGAAAGAGGTGACTCTTTTGAGGAACCAGATTCGTCTGAATCAGATGAGGAGGCAGAATCGTCTGAATCAGATGAAGAGGCGGATCCACAGACTCCGGTATTGAGGAGATCTGACTGAGAAAGAAGGCAAGTTGAAAGGTACAGTCCCCCTGATTTTCGTTCTAATTTTGTGTTATCTATTACTGATGATGATCCTAGAACTGCTAAAGAGGCAATGGATTCAGAAGATAGTAAACTATGGAAGAAGGCCATGATAGAAGAAATGGATGCCTTGGACAAAAATGAGGCATGGGATCTGGTTGAGTTCCCAGAAGGAAGAAAGCCTATTGGAAGCAAATGGGTATTCAAGAAGAAGTTAAATGCAACAGGTAAAGTGGAGAAGTACAAAGCTCGACTAGTTGCGAAAGGTTACTCCCAAATTGAGGGCATCGATTTTGGTGAGATTTTTTCACCTGTTGCAAAATTGACTTCTATTAGATTTCTTCTATCTATTTCTGCTGCTTTTGACCTTGAAGTAGAACAGATGGATGTAAAGATGGCTTTCCTACATGGAAATCTTAATGAAGAGATCTATATGAAGCAACCAGAACGGTTTGTGGTGAAAGGAAGAAAGGAGCTTGTCTGTAAGCTTAAAAAATCTCTCTACGGATTGAAACAATCTCCCAGAATGTGGTATCAAAAATTTGATACTTATATACTGGGACTTGGTTTCTCAAGAAGCAAAGCTGATCACTGTGTTTATTTTAAGCTAGCTCGTGATCATTTTATTTATGTAATATTGTATGTTGATGATATGTTGCTAATTGGAAACAACAAGGAAACCATCAAGGATGTCAAGAATCAGCTGTCATCTGAATTTGACATGAAAGATCTTGGTGCTGCAAATTTCATTTTGGGCATGGAAATAAAAAGAGATCGTGAAAACATGAAACTCTAGTTAAATCAGAAGAAATAAGTTGAAACGATATTGAAGAGATTTAATATGCAGGAAAGCAAACCAGTGAAGGTGCCCATTCCTGTAGGTGTAAGGTTATCTGCAGAACAGTGTCCCACGACACAAGAAGAGGTAGAGGACATGTCTCATGTTCCCTATGCTAGTGCAGTTGGCAGTCTGATGTATGCCATGGTCTATACTAGACCAGATATAGCCCATGCAGTGGGAGTTTTGAGTAGATACATGTCAAAACCAGGAAAGGAACATTGGACTGCAGTAAAGAGGGTCTTCAGGTATTTGCGTGGCACTACAGATTCTGCAATCTGCTACCAAGGAAGACCCGGTCTAAACAGAGAGATAGATATACAAGGATTTGCTGATGCTGACTGGGCTGGAGATCTTGATCACAGAAGATCTACAAGTGGCTACGTTTTTAATCTATTTGGAGGAGCAATCAGTTGGATGAGTAGAAGACAAGTTGTAGTTGCACTCTCAACTACAGAAGCTGAATACATGGCAGCTACCCATGCAAGTAAGGAAATTGTATGGTTGCAAAGATTGTGTTCAGGTATTGGTTTTGTTCAGAATGCAGTAAAAATTGGCTGTGATAGCTCAAGTGCAATATTTCTGGCAAAGAACCCTGCTTATCACTCGAGGACAAAGCACATTGATGTGCAGTACCATTTCGTCAGAGACATGGTTGAACAAAACAAAGTGTTGCTGGAGAAGGTTGACACTTTGGTAAATGTTGCAGACTCTTTGACAAAGTCTGTGAGTACTCAGAAGTTCTCTTGGTGTAAAGAGAACATGGGCATTGTTGCCCTGAATTGTTGAAGTCATAAATTTCTCCCGTATGTGAAGAGAACAACAAGTGGGAGAATGTTGGGTATGTTATATCTCTTCACATGGTCACTGCGTGTACAACACGATCTGGAGGGGGGGGGTTTAGAGGGGGGGTATCCCGACAGGGCCCACCCCCTTCGTTTCGGACCGTTAGGTTCCGAAACGACACGGAGGGGGCCGTTAGGCTCCCCAAGTCCGCGCGGAGCGCAAAATTTTTTGGGTTGCTTTTTGCTTTTTCGCAATTTTTGACCCATTGTACTCTATCTAATCCCGGTAAAAGGGATTAGGGTTATAACCTAATTTTAGGTAAACGAATTAGGGTTTTAGATGCTGCGGAATACCATTTATTGTATTGTACATGGTTAAAATAAAACATATAATGAAAAAGGAGCTATGCGGCTCTAAGTTTTGCTGGTTTTTTCCCGGTTAAGGGTTTCCAGGTGAAAATCTCTGTGTAATGTGTGTGCCATTGTGTATTTTCTGTTAATGCTTAAGAATCATATAATTTTGTACGTCACTGTTAAGGTTTAAAACTTATAGGCTTGTACAACCCATTTTATGTGTAGGTCTCATTTTGCATATTTCGGGTCCATAACATTCCTAGGCTTGTTTGAGGGTCTAAACAACATTTTTTGGGCTAAACCAACCCCGTTGCTAATGCATGGTCCATGAAATGATTCTACACTCAGAGATCTTTCCACTGGTCCAAAGATCACCTCAACAAGAGTTTGTATGAAGAAGTTATGCCTTCCGCAAGTTGACCCATCCCACCATAGTCTCCACTGAACTCCACGCCATGTCTCATTTCTCGCACATGTGGAGCTAGTCACGTGTGGAATTTCAAGAACATTTTAGAAGGTCCAAAACCCTAACCCTAAATGTAAATCTAGGCATGTACAAACCCTAAAATTAACCCTAAATAGTTATCGAGATATGTTAAATAGCATTCTATTAGGAAAAGAAGGGGCTCCATTTTATATTGTAATCTACCATAAATGGGCATCTGTAAGGGGTGAATGTGAAGATTAACAAAGGGAGTAATATATTCTATAGAAACCATCCAAGCCACAGTGTCCAAGCTAACTCCATCGTTAGTACCCATCTCCTTTTATATTTCCATTATACATAAAAGAGAAAGGAAAAGTCCTCATTTTAGTTGGGATTTTCCCAAGATAAATTTTGTGTCAAATGTGTGTGGATTGTGTATTTCTTGTTTGATCATTTCTCTTATAGTTCTAAAAAAAAACTAATTAAAAGAACTAGTGGTAAGATTCGTTCTGAAAACTTGTTCTAGTGGAATGTCCATGGAAGTTTAGAGACCAAGTTACAACATTTCATTGGATTTGGGATGCATATGCGGATGTTCTACCCCTCCCATAACAATGTCTATGGAAGTTCTTAGTACTAATAATATCTAAACCCCAAGGAACGAAAGGAGCTATTAGAGGGAGAGATGGGAAATCTAGGGGGAACCATAAAGGGGTCTAAAAGGGAAAGAACACGAGGATAAGATATGAGGAACTAGAAGGGAGGACAAAGGATCCCTAAATGAAATCACCCGAGTGCGATGCACCACACATTTGATGACCATGGGATAAAGACTATGGGATGAGGAAAAGTGCCCCATTTTAGACCAAATGTGCCAAAGCAGGAGCGGGAGATAAGCTTAAAGATCAAGAGCGATGACCAAGAGATCGAAAAACGACACTAATACTTTCTGACAAGAAGATATGTCATTAAAAGGATAATCCAACCAGATAGCACTCATTTGGCTCTACAAAAGAACAAACATTGTACAACCTCTGCACCATAGATCTCCAATGCACGAGTACTTACCTTCCAACTCGGTCATTTTCTAGCCTGGTAATTTTTTTCACCATCCTTGTTACCACACTACAACACTCAGTAAAATTGAAGTTACCATGGCTTCTCATCATCAAAGGTGAAGGCTAGAAATGAAGTTAGAAATTTGGGTATTTGGGCTCAACTGAATTTCAAAATAGATTCAGAAAAGAGAAGTTTTGGGAAAGTAAAGGGAAGAAACGGTTGTTTCAAGAAAGGCAGAGAACAGTACAACAATAAGACTTCATACTATATTAAGTGAATTCGACCTGAATTCAAGGATCTTGTAATTTTGGGAGAGGGTCTCTCTGAGAGTTGCAAGATGATTTTGATGCTTTGGACTATAGAATGTATCTAGGAAAGAAGCCTTAAAGATTCAAATCTCTATGTATTTCATCCTGTAAATTTCTCCACGTGATTGTGCTCTCCTCTTGTAATTCCAAAACTATTTATGGCTCTGTAAACCAATCTTGATCTAATAAAATCTTTGAGAAGCATACTTTTACACCAAATTCATGGTATGGATGTGTATGTGTGTGAAATAACATGTCAAAGAAAGAGTTTTCATGTGAATGGCCTCTTATTTGTCATGAATGTTTATGTATTGAATGATAAATGAAGTTTTATTTTACAATTTCACATATGAATGTTATGGTTGCCAATGTCTTGCACTTAACCAAAGTTTTACTTGAATATGTTTTAACTGCTCAAATCTGTAACGTCCATTATGTTTTCTTCCTCCATGAATGTCTAATATTTGTGTAAAGAACCTCACACAATTCATTGTGTTCCACTAACTCTTCATCCACCATGCTTTTAAATCAATTACTGAATATACATAGGGTGGAAATGCGAAGGTGGGTTACACTTTGGTGAGAATCGGGCACCGAAGAGACATAGCGGAAGTTATTCGGATGAATAACATTTAACTGGCCACCATTAGACCTAACACTGGCCTTGATTTGTGTGCGAGGTTTTAGCCGGACGAGAAAAATGCACGGCATTGTCTAATTATTCGGCCGAATAATTATTCTGCATAAAAGCTCGGTCACGACCATTGTTCATCATTTTCAGCAGGATTTCGTGGACCCCGTTATGAGACCCACTACTGGCCCCGCCTCCGCGCCACCCATCTCGCCACTGCTCTATCCACCTACTCATCTATCCATTGGTTTGTCTACCAGGCTGGCGGTGAACTCCGCAACCCGCTTCCCTGCTCTTTGTGTCTCATCTCTCCACCACCCTCTACATCACGTTTTGCATGTCTTTTCTGTTTCAGGTCATGTCAGAGTTGTATGATGTCATTTGGTCGTTGCGCGACTGGATATGTGGACATTTGTTGGTGGAGTCAGTATCTGCCACCCTCTGCCTCTCCCATCCGCTCCTCCTTTCTGCGTCTGCTCGCAGCGGATTTCTATAGTTGTTGATTCGTTGTTGCGTGTTTGGACGTCTGGACGCTTATTGTTGGAGTGTGCATCTGGACGTCTGTCGGTGTAGTGTGTGGCTAGAAGTTTGTTGCTGGAGCTTTGTTGTTGGAGTGTTCACCTGGTGGCGGACGATCGTTCTAGTGTTCATTTCATCGGTGGATGTTTGCAGAAGAGTGTGCTGTTGTCGCTGTGGACTTGTCGTCGTGGGGTTGTCTGCAGAGGTAAATTTTTTTGTTTATTTATGTTTTTTTTTTTTAATTTCTTATATTATTGTTCAATTGTTATTGTAGGTTCTGTTTTATTTTGGTGCTTGGGCTCGTTTTTTCAATTTCGCCTGGGTTCTGTTCGGCTGGGTCTAAATTCGCCTGAGTTCTGTTCGGCTGGGTCAAAGAAGTGAAAATATAAACAGGTAAGCCGAAACTCAGTTTTTTTTTTAATTAATGAATTAAGTATTAATTTAAAAAAATTTGAATTTGTTCCTGTAAATGAACTGTGTCCAATTGGACAGAGTTCATGAACTGTGTCCAATTGGGCAAAGTTCATGAAATCTGTCCAATAAAAAAGATAAGAAGACTAGTATAACATCTTTCAAATGAGCTCTACCTTATTTCCAGAATCTTTGTCATGAGTTATCTAAGCTGACCTTACTATTACTAAGAAAGAGCATAGATAATGATACTTTTTACTCATAGTTAGTATAATCATAGTAATCTAGTATGGAAACTGTAACACATCCAAATAGACTCGATTAGTACTAAGAGGTTTAACATGAACTCTGCCCAATTTGGCAGAGTTCATGAACTCTGCCCAATTCGGCAGAGTTCATGAACTCTGTCCAATTGGGCAATGTTCTTAAACTCTGTCCAAATCGTATGTTGAAAATGATTTAAATTTAAATATAAAAAGAGAAATATATGCAGTCTTTAGTTAGTTAATCTTGTTACAGTATTGATTTTGCTTATGTGTTTAGAAATGGAAATAAAAGTTGTTCTGTAATTGTATTTGCAAATGATATATCCCCTTTATATATAGGTTTATCTTTTCGGTTGAACTCTGTCAACATGGACATGGACAGAGTTCATGAACTCTGTCCACATTGACAGAGTTCATAGATCAATATATTAGTTTTATTACAAACCGTGTTAATGCATAGCTACAGATACAACAAAAATTTAGGCACGATTAAACTTTACTTTGGATACAACAAAACTTTAAACTTTACTTTAGACACAACTAAACTATAGACATGAAGAAATTTTACTTTAGATGTAATAGGAAAGAACATTTAATTCAATTGTGTTATGTACCAAACTGAAGGCCATTTTGTAACATGGCAAATTTCTGAAACATAGCCAAACTTGTGAAAAATAATACCATGCATTGTTAATATTTTAAGATTGTATGGAATAATGAAAATACTTGTAGATATAATTTATGTTCAAATATTATTAAGATAGCAATTAAGTAAGTAGTTTAAGATTTTAATTAAAAGTTAACATGTTCATGAACTCATTCTTTGACATAAAGAAAGGTTGTTAAGATTTAATATGCTAAGACAAAAAATAATAGCATTACATTCCATTTCACAATAATAGCATATATATAGGATCACTGAAGAAACAACAAGCATGGCATAAACACAAGAGACACAGATTTATCCTAGGAAACCCTCATGGGGTAGAAAACCCAGTAAAGCTTCCTCAATATAGATGACCAGCAATATACAAAGATGAAACCCTGAGACATGATCTCCTCCTCCACAATAGCAAACCTCTCCTCCACAAGTTCTCTATCCTCAAGTGAGTGAGTGTGTCAAATGAGGAACACACCTCCTCTATTTATACACTACTCTGACATATCTTTTACACAAGTACATGTAGGCTCGTATTTAACCAATGGGTTAAATACCCCACTACAACTGACTGGGCCGACCCCTCTAGGGTGATCTAATAACCCTTTGACCCACATAACACATACAGGGGCCGATCCCCACTGGGGAAGTCTAATAACCCGAGTTACCACATTCCGACGGAGGAATAAACATCTCCGGATATACAATGAGATATTCACGGAGGAATGAAACATCTCCGGAATAATAAAGTACAAATATAATATTCTTTGAAGTTACAATATCTCAACACTCCCCCTTAACGAGAAGGATATTATAACAGCATCTGCACGAGCAAGGAGTCATCAACATCATACATGATACATCTATAAATCATTGGAAGCTTTCTCAACATCATCAGTAACTCAAGCAGTTACTGGAACATCTTCAATACTGTAACATCAACATCTGGATCCTCACGATCATTAGCATCATCATCTCACGATCATCAGCATCGTCATCACATGATCATCAACATCTTCATCAGCATCACGATCATCAGCATCGTCATCACACGATCATCATCATCGTCATCACACGATCATCAGCATCGTCATCACACGATCATCAGCATCGTCATCACATGATCATCAGCATCGTCATCACACAATCAACAGCATCGTCATCTAGATCATCACGATCAGCAGCATCGTCATCTAGATCATCACGATCAGCAGCATCGTCATCTAGATCATCACAATCAACAACATCGTCATCTAGATCATCACAATCAACAACATCATCAATACAAGTATAAATATCATTAATACAAGTATCCTCATCAATACAAGTATACATCATCAATACAAGTATCCTCATCAATACAAGTATACACATCATCAATACAAGTATCCTCATCAATACAAGTATACATATCATCAATACAAGTATACATATCATCAATACACGTATCCTCATCAATACAAGTATACACAATAGCAGCATACCCTGCAACACACAAGATCCAATTACGGGATGATCAGTCCCTCTTTGTTTAAGACAACTCTCATGTCTATGGATGATGCAATCCAGATCAACTTACAGGATGATCAATCCTTATCACTTTAAGACACCTCACCATGTCTAGGGACGAGGCAATCCCAATCTATTTACAGGATGATTAGTCCTTATCACTTTAAGACATCTCACCATGTCTAGGGAAGAGGCAATCCCAATCTATTTACAGGATGACTAGTCCTTATCACTTTAAGACATCTCACCATGTCTAGGGATGAGGCAATCCCAATCTATTTACAGGATGATTAGTCCTTACCACTTTAAGACATCTCACCATGTCTAGGGACGAGGCAATCCCAATCTATTTACAGGATGATTAGTCCTTATCACTTTAAGACATCTCACCATGTCTAGGGACGAGGCAATCCCAATGTATTTACAGGATGATTAGTCCACTCAATCTCATTTAGGACTATCCTTCCTTTCGGAATTACTGGATTTACTGTCCAAGGATGATTTAATCGATTCAATTCATTTAGGACTATCCTTCGTTTCGGAATTACTGGATTTACTGTCCAAGGATGATTTAATCCACTCAATTCATTTAGGACTATCCTTCCTTTTGGAATTACTGGATTTACTGTCCAAGGATGATTTAATCCACTCAATTCATTTAGGAGTATCCTTCCTTTCGAAATTACTGGATTTACTGTCCAAGGATGATTTAATCCACTCAATTCATTTAGGACTATCCTTCGTTTCGGAATTATTGGATTTACTGTCCAAGGATGATTTAATCCACTCAATTCATTTAGGACTATCCTTCCTTTTGGAATTACTGGATTTACTGTCCAAGGATGATTTAATCCACTCAATTCATTTAGGACTATCCTTCCTTTCGGAATTACTGGATTTACTGTCCAACGATGATTTAATCCACTCAATTCATTTAGGACTATCCTTCCTTTCGGAATTACTGGATTTACTGTCCAAGGATGATTTAATCCACAACCGTACATTTAGGACCACGTCCAAGGATGACTCAATCCTCAACCGTACATTTAGGACCACGTCCAAGGATGACTCAATCCTCAACCGTACATTTAGGACCACGTCCAAGGATGATTCAATCCTCAACCGTACATTTAGGACCACATCCAAGGATAACTCAATCCTCAACCGTACATTTAGGACCACCTCCAAGGATGACTCAATCCTCAACCGTACATTTAGGACCACGTCCAAGGATGACTTAATCCTCAACCGTACATTTAGGACCATGTCCAAGGATGACTCAATCCTCAACCGTCCACCAAGGACTTCATTCTCGAAGACATACGTCTACGGCTCTTCTTTAGGACTGAATTCCAGGGATGATCCAATCCCCTCACATGTTCACCAAAAACTTCATTCTCGAAGACATACATCTACGGCTCTTCTTTAGGACTAAAGTCCAGGGATGATCGAATCCACTCACATGTTCACCAAGAACTTCATTCTCGAATACATATGTCTACGGCTCTTCTTTAGGACTGAAGTCCAGGGATGATCCAAACCCCTCAAGTCCACCAAGGACTTCATTCTCGAAGACATACGTCTACGGCTCTCTTTAGGACTAAAGTCCAGGGATGATCCAATCCCCTCAAGTCCACCAAGGACTTCATTCTCGAAGACATACGTCTACGGATCTCTTTAGGATGATGCAATCCTATATGTCCACCAAGGACTTCATTTTCGGAGACATCATGTCTACGGCCTCTTTTATAATGTATGTTCAAGGATGATGCAATCCTCTTGTCACCTTATACCCTGTCTAAGGACCATCCACCAACCTCTCTGTCGGAATCACTAATATAGGTATCCTCATCATCGACCTCACTGTCGATGCATGCAATCTCATCATGAGTTATCACATCACTCCCCCTTTCAAGGAGGGTCCTTCTGAACTATATTAAGTTTGTCTCAGAAAACTTTACTTGAGGTAGAGGTTTGGTTAGTACATCGGATCGATAAAGGTTTGGTTAGTACATTGTTACAAATTCGAACTTTTGGTTCCTTTCTGCACCATATCGTCTGTGTATAGAAACAATATTCAACCTTGTAGCAAAGGTTGAAATCCTCATCACCCATGGTGATCATTAAGCTCATCAATTGATTATCGATCCTGGGTACCCATACAAAACCTGATTCACACTTCTTCTTTAATTACACCATTAAGAGAATGGTCTTATCTAGCCACTTGGAGCAAACATCTTATCATGATTCTCTTCCTCTTTCTAAGAGAATTTTCTAGCCACAAGCCTTCTATAGTGTGTTTGATTTGTAAATCCTTTTGTTTGAACATCCATCGTTTGTTCAGTGTTCATCATTCATCATGATCTTTCCTACAAATCAAAATTAAGTACATGATTAGTAATACTTCATAATCATCAAATCATATTGACATGATAACCTATTATGCATACAGATATCATTTACATAGTTATGTAACTATTTTGACCAATACTTTGGCACAACACTTTCCCATATCCTGTATGCATACAGTGGCTATCTAGATGCCTTCCATCTCTACCAGAACATACTATTGAGAGTGTGCACAGCTCTCAGCATGTCAGCAAAGAGGTTTCATTCTAGACAAGCAACAATGGAATATTTGTCCAATCTTACCAATCATATGCATATTAGTAGTATACTGTTCAATGCTCTATGAATGTTTACACTCAGCATGATATATTCTAGGAATACAAATATGCATACAAGCAATATCATTTACTATTTCAAATAACAACTCAAATACTTATCTTTTATGTTTGTGTGGTTGCCTCCCGCTTGATCTTCTATATGTCTTTTGAACTTCTATTCATTCTGTACCACTGTGCATGCTCAAGTGTGCACTAGTGTCATCCTCATGATCTCATACACAGACATACATTCATTAGTATATTCTCAATATTATCAAAACATTCTAGTTCTAAATAATCTTTGAAAATGTATAGTCATGATTCAAGGTTTCAAGGAAGTCTTCTTTTACTTCTGCATATTCTTGTTTGATCATAGTACTCTTCTGGTTAATTAGATCATCAAGATAAGAGACATAATATGCATAAACCCTTGATTACTAACTTTATGAATAAGCATAACCAATCATACCAAGTATACTTATATAAGGGATCCTAAGGTAAGATTCTAACTTGTCATAGGAAAACATACCTGGATTAGTATACCTGCTTAGTTATGTACAACATACCTAAACAATCTCTTCAATGATTTAGAGATCCTAAGCTAGAACCTGCATGTCTCATAGGTTAAGCATAATATAACAAAGTCATACATACCTCGTAAGTAGAACAAAGATTATGGATGAGTCTTTGTCTTCATGTTGTCATGTTTTAAGGAGCTTGATTTGTCTTTTGTGATGTACCTGTATCTTGTTAGCAAACGACATCAACCTCATACAACACCATAATGCATTAGTACAATCATATATCCCTAATCAATGAATGTCTTCGATCATTCACATGCATTCATACTGTTACTAGGGTGATAAGACAATTCTAACATTAATCAAGATTGTACTAATAATTAACATGAAGACAAACACATTATGAACTTAATCAAGAATCAGATTTCAAGACATACCTGAACCTCCTTAAGTCATACCTGTTGAGACTTCTTGTAGTCTTCTTATGTAAGGCCTTAGCCTCAACTCCCCCTGAAACTTGATTTGGAGCTTGATTAGGGCTTGCTAGAGAAACCCTAAAAAATAAATCTTTGACTTTCATGCTTCCGAATGGATGGAAGGATGTGTCTTGCTGAGCTGATCAAACTAGCATACTTCACTTTTGAAATCTCCAAAATTTGACCCCTCAAAATTGCCTTCGAAACTTCTGGATCTTCTGGATAGGAACCCGAACTAGGGTTTGATGAAGCCCACCCTTCTGTCCAATCAAAAGGTTCGATCCAAGGCTCTAAACTCTTATTTTTCTGAGGAGCTTCCATCCGTGGTTACAGACTTAAAAAATTCCAACTTTTGCTGAAGCCCTAATTTTCCATCTTTCTCGTCAAAATCCCGAACTAGAGTTTGATCAAGCCCGGTCTTCTACCCAACCAAAAAATTTGATCTTGGTCTCTAAATTTTGATTTTCCTGAGTAGCATTCAGCCGTGGACTCCGATTCCAAAAATTCTAACTTTCTCTGAAACCCTAAATTTCAGAAGCCATGAATAAAGGTGCTCAAAAAATAATTCTGTTTTGACAAAAATATGCACCTGATTGTTTCTGCTATAACTCTGAAATTTTTGCTCCACAGGATTTGAAAACTTTTTCTGCAATATCCTGACCTGTCATATTTCCATCCTGATAGGTCTGACATCAATTGGATTTTCTAAGAGAGATTTATGCCAAGTGTCGCAACGTGACCTGTTTATGGGATAAAATAGGAGAGCGAACTTGTACGACATGCCACGTGTCACTGTTTCATCTTTGGCCTTTGAAAACTTTTTTTGAGATAGCTCGCCCTATTATCTTTCTATCCTGACAGGTCTGACCTCAATTGGACTCTCTGAGAGAGAGTTATGCCAAGTGTCGCAACGTGACCTGTTTATGGGATATAACAGGAGAGCAAACTTGTACGGTGTTCCACGTGTCACTTGTTCACCTTCGGCATCTAAAAATGTTTCCTGAGATAGTATAGTCTGTGTACTACCTGTCACATTTTACGAAATTTCATTTGGAGCTTCCTATCCCAAGTTATGACCTTTTTGCCAAGGTTACCTTATTTTGACTGAGATTTGGAAGAGGTAGAAACCCTAACTTGTACTGATCATAACTCATAAAGTACAACGAATCTGAGGGTTCCCTTTGGAAACAAGCTACTTCAGGATGTTATCTTCGACCTGTAAACGTTTTAGACCCTGAAACGTTGCAAAAATGGATTTATAGAGAAAGTTCCACGATGACTGGTTTTTGCTATGTAAAACCCTAACCTTCAAATTGTCGTAAGTAAAGCAAGTATCATAAGTGCCATACCTTGCCTTCCTTCAGGTTAGCTCTGATACCATGTTAATATTTAATATGATAAGACAAAAAATAGCAGCATTACCTTCCATTTCACAATAATAGCATATATATAGGATCACTGAAGAAACAACAAGCATGGCATAAACACAAGAGACACAGATTTATCCTGGGAAACCCTCATGGGGTAGAAAACCCAGTAAAGCTTCCTCAATATAGATGACCAGCAATATACAAAGATGAAACCTTGAGACATGATCTCCTCCTCCACAATAGCAGACCTCTCCTCCACAAGTGCTCTATCCTCAAGTGAGTGAGTGTGTCAAATGAGGAACACACCTCCTCTATTTATACACTACTCTGACATATCTTTTACACAAGTACACGTAGGCTCGTATTTAACCAATGGGTTAAATATCCCACTACAACTGACTGGGCCGAACCCTCTAGGGTGGTCTAATAACCCTTTGACCCACATAACACATACAGGGGCCGACCCCCACTAGGGAAGTATAATAACCCGAGTTACCACATTCTGACGGAGGAATAAACATCTCCGGATATACAATAAGATATTCACGGAGGAATGAAACATCTCCGGAATAATAAAGTACAAATATAATATTCTTTGAAGTTACAATATCTCAACAAAGGTAACCCTTCATTTTGTATTTAACTATATTGGTTCTATTCATTTTAAACATCAAAAACACTTAGAAGATTGGCACATTAATTTATTATTAGCTATAGTCATTTTAAGAATTACTAGATGATATTAGGTACGTTTAGGTCTTTATTACATAACCTAGTTTCTTTAGCAGCTAGGTTGTAGAATTTCTAGAATTACTATCTAGATGTAACACTTAACTTAGTATTTAAATATATTAGCTCTATTGATTTTAAACATCAAAAACACTTAGAAGATTGGTACATTAATTCCTTATACATCCAACAATATTAGTTATAGTCATTTTAAGAACTATTAGATGATATTAGGTATATACAGGTTTTTATTATAGAACTTAGTGTTTCTACAAGCTAGGTTTTAGAATTTGTATCTAATTAACATGTAGAATTTGAATATGTAATGAGTTGATATTTGTGTAAGTGTAGACTTTATATCAAATGGAAAGAGAGGAGTCTTTGAGGCAAAAGCATAGGAGGTCTTCAAAGTCTTTTGGGGTTGGTGTTACAAGCGATAATCGAAGGTTGTCAACTTCCCCCCGAGATTCTAGTTTATTGTATAGTTCACATTCAGTTGATCATCAACAAGGGGAAAGGGGTACAAATGATTCCCCTATATCTTTTGTGGGAGAATGCCGATGTCGACCTTCTCTTGGTATATGAATATCGATCTTTTAATATGTGTACATACAAATTATTTTTTTGTGTGCACAAAGTTTGTACAGGTGTTTAAACAAAAATTTGTTTTTATTTGAAGTAGAGCATGGTTCAAAAGATGCTTGTATTTCTACAGAGAGGGAGGTAGATCAAGCAAGGGAGACGGATGAGGATGCAGAGCAAGGTTCTCAAGAGGCTCGTCATTCTACACAAGGTGATGATGGTCGAGCTAGGATGCAATATGTTGAACTAACTGAGGGTTGTACACCCATTACAACATGTCCATCTGATTTACCTCAGGAGCTTCCATGGGGAAGTGGTGATTATCAAATGACTCTTGAAAGATGTAGATCCCACTACGACAAGTTGGAAAATGATTTGTCTACTATGGATCTCCCTCCAGAGAGTAAACAAAGTTTGGAGATTGTTTTGGGATCATTGGAAAACTTCATTCAGGCATATGAGAATCTCAGACCAACTACAAATGGTTTTGTTGATTTGATGCAAAGACGAAGGGAACAAGTGATGGGTTTAGACAAGTGGGCTGTTGTGAAGGAAAGAGTGACAAAAGAATAGGCCAAATCAATGTTCAACTTCAAAGAAGGTCTAGAGCGTGAAATGTTGAAAGTGCAATATTTCAAGCATCCTGATCTTGCACATCTACTATATGATTGGTTTCTCGAAGCCTATGGTCGGTTTCCATGGAACGATGAGGTTTATCAATATTTTGCTAGATTTTTTTATGCTAAGTTTTTTTTTAAATATGAAGCCAGACTATACTCATGTTCATTCAGAATTTTATGGAGTTGGAAAGGGTCGAATATATAATCGAAAAGGTGCTCTTAGAGACCCTACAACTCTTCGACCTCCACCCCAGATATCTCACCCACCCAGGTTGGTGGCATTAAGATCAGACATAGAGCCCACATCCCAACTTGAGACAACTACAAGGAATTTTGTTGGCGATGGTTTATCATTAGTATTAGTTGGAGTAGATGTGGGATTGGTTTGAGAAAGGGATCGTTCCACTATTCATCAAAAGTTTATTTAGAAAACTAATGATGAGGTAGATGGAATGAGCATTGGAGATCTCAGAGCGTATGCCAAGGTTTGTCGTGACATAGCATCAAATGTTATATCCAATGGCACATCGAGTTTGGGAGAGGTTTGTTGATTATGATATGACTTGATCTAAATTTAATCTTTTATTCATTTTGAATTGAATTTTTTGTTACATTATATGAATGATAACTTATTTTTTTTGATGTAAAGTAATAAGTACATTATGTAAATGTTTATTGGTTGCAGTTTTCAAGAATGATGAATGAACATTCTTTCCATATTTCCACTAGCGAAAATATAGAGCATCTTGGAGAGGTATATTTATTATTTACATATTTATGATTATATTTGAACTTGATATATATATATATATCTATATTTATATATATATATATATATATATTTTAATTTTAATTTAACTATGCATCTTATTGTTAATTCGACTTATCCATGCAGGTTTCTTTAGATACGAACCTTTTAAATGATTTACCATATATTGTGAGCTAATGTTTTTAATTTTCTTGTTTTAGTTTTAAGTTAATTGCTTTATTTTTTTTGTTTGCATTATGTTTTATTTATTATCACAATTTAAATTTTAGGGAGGAGAGATAGGTTCTCTGCTGAATGCAACAGATATTGGCATGGAGATAATTTTGTTCACACTTGAATTGATCTTTGATATAAGTTTAATATTTTAATTTTTTTTTATTTAGTTAAAATTTGTTCAAGTAATTTATGAGATTCATAAATTGATTTTATATATGTTGCAGCTTGGGTCTTTTAAATCTTTTGGAGGCAAAGGGAAAACTCCATTGGAGGATGGTGGTGGACAAACATTTGGAGAATTTGATGTAATTTTGTTAATTGAATTGTTTTTTGATATGTTTAAGTTTAATATTTTAATTTTTTGAATTTAGTTTAAATAATTTAAATGATATTCATAATCTGCTTTTATACATGTTGGAGGGTGGGTTGAGTCCAAGGGGAGGCCCTAGTGGAGGATAGTACGGTGGACATTTTCTTTTTATAGCATGGTGGACATTTTTTGTTGTTGTTGATCTATACATAGATTGTAAAGATTTATTTTAGACATCGAGGAGATTTATTTTTGGACTAGATACATATATGTACATTGAACTCACATGTTTATGAACAGTTTTTTGAGGATTATGTACATGTCCTTTGAACTTACATATTCTGTAATTGCTTTAAATTATATACTTATTTTTGTTTATTTAGCATATTTGGTGTGATTTAAAGATTTAGAATATGTATTTGTATGTTTAACTAAATGAATGAATATGTAAGAATGAATGTTAGGAAGTCGAAAAATGAATGTTAGGTTCAAATTTTGATAGGAATGTTACCTGAATATGTTAAGAATAAATATATTACATGGTAAGAATGAATGTTAATGAAGTTATGATAGGTGCAATGAATGAATGAATGTTAGGTTTTTATATGAATTTAAATAAGAATAACTGAATGTTAAGATTGAATGTTAAGAACATGATATTTTTGAATATTATGAATTTTATGAATGTTAGGAAGTTTAAAAATGAATATTAGGTTCAAAGTTCAGGAATGTTAGGAAGTTTTGCTTGAAATATGAATGAATGTTAAGATTGGATGTTAAGAACATGAATTTGTTATCTTTGAATGTTAGGAAGTTTATGAATGTTAGAAGTTTTGATAGAAATATGGATGAACTAAGAAGTTTTAAAATAAATGTTAAGTTCAAACTTTAGAAATGTTATGAAGTTTTCATTGAAATATGAATGTTAGGAAGTTGAAAAATGAATGTTAGGTTCAAATTTTGATAGGAATGTTAGGAATATGTTAAGAATTCAAATGTTATGGTAAGAATGGATGTTAAAGAATTTTCGATAGGTGCAATGAATGAATGAATGTTAAGATTGAATGTTAAGAACATGACTGTTATCTTTGAATGTTAGGAAGTTTGGGAATGTTAGGAAGTTTTGATAGAAATATGAATGTTTGGAAGTTTAAAAATGAATGTTAGGTTCAAATTTCAGGAATTTGCTAGGAAGTTTTTATTGAAATATGAATGTTAGTAAGTTGAAAAATGAATATTAGCTTCAAATTTTGATATGAATTTTTAATTAATAATTCTTATTTTCAATGTCTAGGTACATTTTATGTGGCTGAAATCATGGCAAATGGGGATTTAACGATTTTTTGTTTTTTAATCAAAAGCAAATATTACAGGATTGTGAAGCTTGTGCTAAATTAGAGCAATGATTTTAGACAACAATTTGATGAATTTTCATCGATTTGTTGTAAATAATCATTCCTCTAATTTAGCATAAGCTTCACAATCCTGGAATCATTTCTTATGATTAAAAATCAAATGATCAGTGTCTCCATTTGCTATGATTTCATTTATGTGAACTTACACAAGTGATATTTTAAATTAAATATTTGGGGCAGAGAGTGGCGACAACCAAATCCATTATCTCATCCCTTAAGTGGTCTAATAGAAATATGGGGACCTGAATAAAGTATATATAGAATTAAGACAAAAATTTTACACATGGAAGTTTTCATAATTACCAAATAATTTTTGAATTCATTTCAGCATACCAGAATACGATCATTTAAACTCCTATATTCTACTTCCTTTCAAGATCATAGGAAAATAAAGAAAAAAATATATTGTACACAACATTTGACAATGACATGGACAAAATCATTGATCTATTAATTTTTTATATAGTTAAAAACATTGTAACGGAATGCCGTCCTCAATTATCTGTTCATGGTCATATTTGGACAGCTTCCATTTTTTATTTTTTAATTGTTTTTTCGATGGAACTTGAACCAATTTTATTCGAGATGCACATAATTAATGACTATATTGATAACATATAACATGAGGTTCATAATTCTGAAAATGGACATAATTTTCAGTCGTATGGGTCTGCTGAAAAAAATAGCCCTTTAAAATGATGGATCCTCTTTCGTATGTATATCCGTTGTCATTGTAGTCTTCCAATAACTTCATCTTTCCTTTAGTGCATCGCATCAAATAATACTTTACATTTTTTCGTTGTTGTCTACAGGTGCAATTACAACGAAAACATCCCCTTTGCAAATTACAATTGACGTTAGGATTTTTAATTCAATTAAATTGACTAATTTATACATGTATAAGGTGATGGACAAGAATGAACAATCAACAAAATAGTTGTACTTGATCATTACCTTCTCTAACAAGATCTGAAATTCTGTCGCCATCAGATGATATTGCTATTTCTTCTGATTCTAATTCTTCTATGCTTGCTAGTGGCATTTTTCCTTTAGGATTAATCTCTATGTGTTTCCAATGTTTTACGTAGTTGTTCGTTATGTTTTCACAAACTTCTGTAGATTCAATATTTTCAGTGAAAATATGACAAAAGCATGATTGCTTTCTACTCTCAAATGCATACACGTTTTGGAAGGATTTTGTTTGAATAGAGTGAAAATCTCTAGTCCCATGTATGGTGCTATCGTCGCATGGTATTGATCTATTTATATCTTGGACCCCAAAAAGCCAAAAAAACCTAGTACACAAATGACAAATTTTGATGTTAGTACATATTTTTTTATAATTAACAATAAAATATAAATTAAAACATTTGTGTACATACCTACGCACAACTTTTGATTGTTCATTATAATCATGGTTTAGATGTGATTTACACCATTGGACAATCTCTGCAGCTGACTGAAATCATGCAGAACTATGGTTCATTTGCCATCTTCGAAGTGCTCTTTTTATGCATGCTCCTGCACCATCATGTTCACCTTTTCCATGACCAGTTTCAAAGAAATTCCAACGATGTTTAATGTTCAATGCTTTATGAAGTCGACATAACCAATAAAATGATCGCGAAGATTTAAATTGTCCCGCACATCCATCCGACCATATCCAATGCTGAACAAAATGTGTATCGTGTGTACGATCATCACTCATATAAAAGTGATATTCTTTAATCACATCTTGATTGTCACACGTGCTTTAAATGCCATCAACATCCTATTGAGAATATCTATATAAAACATGGACAAATATCGAAATTTGGTCAGAATGATAGTATTCACTCTGTATCTCTTTTTGTGCAGCAAATGTGTAATTTTCTGCAAAATCAGCCACTAACAAAATTGTTCCTGGTGGAAAAATTTCACGAGACTGTTTGAATTGGAGGTCTGGCCATCGTGCTCTATGTGAATGCTTGGTGTATTTATAAATTTCACTTTCAAATTTCTTGAGAAAATCTGTCACACCTATTTTATCCTCTCGCAAATCAATCCTTTTGGAATGTGCATCACTAGTACTTGTAATGTATTCATATCTTCTCTAATCAACGGTTACATTTGACAACGAGTGATCAATATCGATAGGATATTTATTGTGGAATAAAACCAAATTTCCACAATGACTACAATGTTTTCCATTGACACATTTCTTATTATAAAATACTTCATCATGATTTCTCACATAGGGTTTGAGATATGAATTCACGTATTGTGGGCGGAGGTGTTGAATTTGTCCAAAACATTTTACCAAATTCAAGAAACGTGTTGTAATATAATTGAAATTGCACATGATAACGACAACAACATGTATCACGTATAGTAATAGGTCTAACATACCATGGTTTTAGTTGCACAACAATCAACATTTTTTAACGTTTCATCATCAATGGTGAAAGTACCTATACATCAAGTTAAATTTAATTTAACATGTATCCAAAAATACAATTCATAATTATAAAAAATGAATTTAGAAAATACATGATATATACATACCTGGTCCAATTTCTGGTTCTTGAACTTGATATTCAATATTGACTTCATTGACATTAGTATGTAAATAACTATTTACATCTTCAACAATGGTTTCTTCAACTTCAATTTGTTCTTCTTGTACTCTATTTTCAATTTCCATTTCATCAACATTATCATGTAAAACTGTATTTGTATCTTCAATAATCATAGCTTGCGTTTCTGCAAGGCTTGCTTTGTTGGCATGATATTTAAGTTTTTTTTTTTTCTCTATTATCATCATCATCAGCACATTTACGATCATATTTTTTTTTACAGTTTCTCTTACTGACCATGATTGTTTAATCTATAAATGATAAATTAAAGAATCATCATTTTATAGTAAAAAAACAAAATTAATATTTAAAAATAGTTACGAAATTTATAAACACATGAACTGAAATTTACTTCACCTTATCAAAATCTTGTAAGAGTCTTTTGAAGAAAAAGTCCTTGGAAACAAATTTATTTTGAAAAGAACCTTCTTTGAATGAAATAAGAACTCCTTGACAATAAATCACCTTTGACAAAACCCATTGGAAAAGAATAAGAACACTTTCTAAATAAATCTTCTTTGTAAAACCACTGGAAAAAAACCTTTTTTGAAAAAATACCTAGGAAAAAGATTTCTTTGGAAAAACTCTTGCAAAGAAATAACTTGGGAGAACAACTCTTTGAAAAAACCCATTTTCAAAGAAATAAGAAGGAAAAATACATCTCCTTTGCAAAAATAACTTGAAATAAAATTTTATTTGCAAAAATGTCTTGGAATAAAAACTCTGTAAATGCACCCTTTGGAAAGAAACATTTTTTGAAAAAACCACTTGTCAAATACTTTGTAAAAAAATGGACTTTTGCAAAAATATCTAGAAAAGAAAAAACTTTGAAAAAACCCATTTAAAAAAAAAAACTCATTTGCAAAAAAACTCTTTAAAATCACCATTTTGGAAAAAAAACATCTTGAAAAAACCCATTGCAAAGAAATAAGAAGTGCAAAAAGCTTGGAATAAAAACTCATTTTGCAAAAATGCCTTAGAAAAAAAATCTTTCAATGTATTCCTTAGAAAGAAATAGGGAAAAAAATACCTTATAAAAAAAACTCCCTTTGCAAAAACAGCTCCTTAGAAAACTCCTTCAAAAACATTCTGACCAGAAATATGCGAAATTAATGAAAGTATTTAGTTTTATTTATATCAGTTTAGACAACAAGGTTTGTTTTTTTTTTTATCATCCGGCCAACGATTTTTTTTTACGTTTGGTTATTGGGCTGAATAACCTCTGCAACCTGAAAATCTGATTTTCCCTCACAGTTTCCAGGTTTCTCCATTTTCGGAAGGTAAAAAGAGTCTCTTACACTTCAAAGCGGCTATCGAATTTGATACCATTAGTTTCATTATTGAATCTACTTTCTGAATATATAGATTTTGTTGTTTATAGGTAATATATGATATTTTTAATTATTTGTTTTCTCAACAGGTGTCGAGTTTGGTTTCATCTCTTTCAAAATGCGGTGAAATGAAAAATCCATAACTTTAAAAATACACCACCAAAAAAATTGAAAAAACTATGGCGTAGCTAATTGGCGTGTCTACTTCAAAAGTGTATTCATATATTTTTATTTTTATAATCAATTGAGAGAAAAGTTTTGCGACAAAAAATATGTTGAAAATCGGCAAGGTTTCCCCATTGATCGAATTCAAAAAAATATAATAATTAGTATATAGATCCATTGGTTACCAACTTATAGTCATGTAGTAGTATATTGTGTGTAGACTGTCGTAGCATATTTTGTTTTGCAAAAACTAAGTTTAACAATGATTTTGCGTGTGCGACAAAACATGGCTATTTTGTAGTCCTTTCATTTTAGAAGAACACACTGTCAAAAATTTGCCGAATCGACATATCAAATATCAATATAAAAAATTGAAAAAAATATGGATAGAAAGGTAACATAATTCTCTAAACGTTTTCTTTTTAGTGAAAAGTGAAATTCCAAACAAAAATATCACTTTTATTTGCCCAAAGTTGGAAAACATGAAAAACTCAGATTTATTTTCTCACGGGACACCCCAAAATAGACACCCATCTTCATGCATCAAAATGCCTAAGGAAAAAAATCCCTAGCAACATTTCTGTCCAAGCTCCTATATGTCTATAATATTTGAAATATAAAGAATTTCACATATGTCATAGATTAAGCTCTAAATATTTAAAAAATATGCAGTCAATCATGCCCTGACACGCTCCAATATGGCCTTAGAACAACTGAAGGGATAACATGAAAAATGGCATCATTGTCGAGGAGCAGAGAAATCGAAGATACTTTTCCCTCGACATGAAAATGATCAAGATATTATTTTGTATGGTGAATGAGAGTCAGACAATATGTTTACCAGTTCACTTGGCAACTTTCTGATTTTGATTTGGCGACTCTACGGAATCTGATCTAGCGAATTGTAGATGACACACCATATCCAAACCTATGCCTCTGAAAATTTGGGTCCTTGTTAATCCTAAAAGGATGGTGGCATTACGAAATAATCAAGAGAAATCATGTTCATTGGGCTCACGTATTCGTTAGAATAATTCCACATCTCCTATAGAACTACAATTTCAATATTTAGCTTATAGATCTAAAAATTCTAAAGGTAAATATACAGTCAAAGAAGACATAAATACTCCTTTAGTTGACTTGCGAAATTCCCCTCTCGTCTTCCCTAAAGAATATTGACTTATGTTTAAGCCTATCCTTAGGAGCACTTACATTCCCATCTCTCCTCAAGCAAATAAACTCATCCTACAACATTTAATGGAATGAGCTAAAGGAGGAGGGGTGAATCCAACACCTCCACCACCAATCAATCCTTAAGTGGATGCTCGGCATGGTCCACTCAACCTACCTAGCTAATTTCATGATCTATCAAAAAATTACTTGAAATTACTCCCAAAATTTGATGATGAAAAAGTCACCTTAGCTAAAGAACACATGGCTATGTTCCAATATTTCACTAACAACTTGTTTGTTGAACATGATGGTGTCTACATGACTGAATCTTCATACAAACCCTAGAGGGAGATTTAAGAAAATGGTTTATATCCTTACCAACAACATCCATCAACTCCTAAATAGTATTAGATCCCACTTTTATGAGACAATGGTAGGGAAAGAGAGACCAGTTGTACTATTTGATAGAATTTTCATCTTTGAAAAAAAGAAATGTAGAAAACATCGTTGAATTTAACAAAAGATTCAATAAAATGTAAAAAAAAATCCCCTCTGACATCAATCCTTCCCAAGAAGCATCAAAGGTTACCTTTGCAAGAGCTTTCGAACAAGAATTTTCCATGATGCTGAGAGAAAGAAGGTCATCAAGCCTGCTCATCATGCAAGATGATGTCGTAGACATTTAGGGAAACATTATTGCATCCAGAAAATTCAAATTCAATATTGGGATAAATGAAAGAGATAAAATAAATCCAAATGATGAGGTTGGGCCCTTAGGCCCTATTAAATATGCATGTTATTTTAAAATTAAAGAGATGTAAAAAATAATCAAGAGTCTATCCAACAAGTTAACAAGAATGGAATTGGAGGGAAGTGATGGAAATAGAGCACCTCAAAGAGGACCTCCCATAAATCAAAATCCAAATCAATATAGGATGCCATTCAATCCTCATAGCATGCATAAAATAAATAAAGATAAACCTAATCAACCTCCTATTAGAGAAATAAAACAAAAATAGTAATTTTGTTGATGTCTCTTGTGAGGAAGAGTATCAAGAAGAGGAGGAACATATGAACTGGTTGCAAGATGAATCTAACACAATTCACCTAACTTAGGAAGATTATGAGAGCTCCTTACACTCTAATGTAAGGGACTATGAATAGAAACCACCAGATGATGAATATGAAATTTTATCAGGCCAATACATGTTATTTGATGACACGTTGCACACTGAAATCCAAAGGAAATATGACCTCAAGCCTAGACCGCCAACTGCAAATAAAGAAAACCAAATCCCTATTAAAAAATCTCTAGTAAACCAACCAAGAAATAGGATATCGAGAAATTATGAAGTAGCTAAGAACCCTAACATATAAAAGGAAAAACTTGTGAACCTATCACCCTTTCTCCTGCAAAGAGGAATGATAATCCCCAACCCAAAAATATGGAAAGTGAACAGAGAGACCAAGAAAATTTTGTTTTCCATTTCAATATTCAGCATGAGATAGGGAAAATAAAAATCCATCTTCCCCTAATTGAGTTGGCAAAAAATATTGCATACCAAAAGAAAATTGAGAAGGTGATAGGTGAAACATTTTCATCCATCTAACTAAATACCCTGAACATCTCTGATGAGCAACCCATAATCCAATTTGGTCCCCACCTTGACGAGAAAGATGAATCCACTACACCTTTATATGTAAATGTGAGTATACTTGATAAGTGCTTACATAATTGCATGCTAGATTTTGAGCATGTCATAACCTGATTCCCAAGGTTATAATGGAACAATTGGGGTTGGATATAACCAGGCCCTATCATGATATATATAGATTTGAATCAAGAAAGGCTAAGTGTGTGGGAATGATCAAGGATATGGTGGTTACATTATCCCATTTTCCCGTGAAGAGTGTCATGATAGATGTGGTAGTGGTAAATGTGTCTGCTATGTATAAAATTATTTTGTCAAATAGTTGGGAAAAGAAGTTGGGAGGCACTATGCAAATGGATATGGATTTTTCCATAGTCCCTATGATTGCAGGAGAGAGCAAAAGGTTATATAGGGAAGATAAGTTTTCATATGTGATAAGTGATCAAGGAAGCCCCAAGAATTTTCCTATCTATGTTGTGGAAGAAATGGGATGTTGTATTCTATTTCAATGATGAGTATGAATCCTACCCAGCAATATAGTCTGCACTGTTAAATAAATGTAACTACGGAAGATATTCAAAATGCATTTGTCTATTGTATGATTGTATTTCTCCTTCGGGAGATGTCATTGGTGTAATTGATAATTCATGAGTCATTTTAAGAGTCAATGTAAACCCTTAACTTATTAGGTTGTCCTAGAAATATATAGAAAAAATATTTTATTGTAAAGACTGCAGGTTGGCCCAGTTAGGTGGGTTATAGTCGACCTAATTAATAAAATGTCAAGTCAAATGTAAAGTATAAATAGGATATCAAGTTGCTCATTTGGAACACTTATCTCAGTCACTCAAGTCGGCATAGGAGGGAGAGAAGCTCGCACAAGAGAAGGAGATAAGCTAATTTTGTATTGGGGTTTATCTTGTACTTTGTGAATTCTATATTGAGGAATTTTTGTAGGGGTTTTATCCCTTGTGGTTTCCCCGAGAGAAATATTGTGTTCATTGTGTATGTTTTTCTTGTCTTTCTTTCAGTGACTAGATTGTTTAATTTTATTATGATAAACAAGTAGAAAAAGTAACATGTAGTTCAAAATGGCCTAGTAGATACATAACATATATGTAAACTATTTGTTGAATGGGCTTCTGCAAAAGAGGAAGCATGGAGATGGGTTCTTCTGATCTCACCAAAGGGTGAATAGGTCTTCTTATCATACAAAATGGAATTTGAAGCTACAAACAATGTACTAGAGTATCAAGGATTAATATTAGGCCTTGAAGCTATTAGGAATATGGGGATCACAAAGATTTCTGTGTTCGGAGATTCAAAGCTAGTGGTGAAAGAAGTCAAAAATAAATATCAGACCAATTATCCTATAATGAGGGATTATAAAAATCAAGCATGGGACACAATAGATAAATATTTCCATGATTTTAATACCAATGATGTCCCCAGAGAATCAAATCAGCAACTTGACTTGCTAGCTCTAGCAACAATTATTTTCGTAACTTCTAAAAAAGTGAATCGCAGGTATGAGGTGGAAATGAAACATAGACCTTCAATTCATGATAATATGAAACTATGGAAGGTGATTGAATATGATCAACATATCAAAAGGTTCATGGAAATGGTTGGAGAATTCTCTACTTCCTGCATAGACCAAGATACAAATGAGGAGTAGACAATCGAAGAACATGAAAAAGTAACCCCTGAACTGACCAGACACATTCAAAATCACAAGATCCTGCAATAAAAAAATATTTGTACACAAAAGGGGTTGGTAGCTCTAGAAAAAATGTTTGGCCAAAACAATATTCCATTCAAGCCCACTATTCACTCAAAGGATGAAGATTTAGATATTTGAACATAGTTATTCAACAAGACCCAAAATAGATCAAGTTGTCAAAATTCCTAACTACAAATATAAAATAAAGGTACCTTAAGCTGTTCAGAGAGTACACATATGTCTTTTCCTAGAGAGATGAGGAGGACCTCAAGGCCTATGACATTGTTTTCATACAACATAGATACCCCTAAACTAGGATTCAATCCTTTCAAACAGAATCTGATATAGGATAACCTCATTCTGCTACATACAATTGAAAAGGAAGTAAGAAAGCTAATAGACGCTAAGATCATTATCCTATTAAGGAATTCAAAGTGGGTATTGAACTTGGTACCTATCAGAAAGAAGAGTGGGAAAATTAGGCTGAGCATGGATTTAAGAAACTTGAAAAAATGTTCCTTAAAGGATAACTATCCCCTCCACAAGATGGACAACATTTTATAGAAAGTGGTACGGGTTGGTAGGATCTCCACGATGGATGGTTTCTCAAGGTACAATAAGGTAGCCATGCACAAATATGACAGGGATAAGACAACCTTCAAAATACCTTGGAGGATAAGATTTCATTTGGGTTAAGGAATGCATGAGCCACCTTTCAAAGAGAAATGGAAATGATCTTTGTAGGTGAAAGGGACAATTTCATAGTCATATATTTAAATGGAATGACTATTTTCTCAAACTCCGATGACAACCGTTTGGCTCACCTTAGACAAACATTCAACAAATACAAGAAATTCATTATGTATCTAAACCCTAAGAAGTCTCATTTTTCCATGCAAGAGGGTAAGTTGTTCGGACACATTTTCTCTAATTAGGGGGTTAAAATTGACCCAGAAATAGTGGACGCCATAAATTTGATCATAATGCCCATAAATAAGAAAGAAATTCAGTCATTTGTGGGTAAAATAAACTTTCTAAGAAGGTCCATCCCAAACTTTGTATAAATTGTGAAGAACATTTCCAACATGAGGAAAAAGGATAATGAGGTTAAATGGAAAAAAAAATCCAAAGATTCCTTCAGGTGATAAAGAAATCCTTCGGAGAATCTCCAAACCTAATTATCCCTGATTATACAAACCCTTTCCTCATATTTTCTTTTGCTTCACTAAATACTATTATAGTTTTCCTAATGCATAAGAATGAATATGGACAAGAGAAACCCACTTCATTTTTTAGTAAAGCTCTAACGGATGCAGAATTAAAATACAAATCAATGGAAAAACAGACTTATGCCATGGTCAAATCATTCAAGGCATTCAGAGGTTATATTCTACACTCTCATGTTATTGCTTATGTACCTCGACATAACAAAGTTAATAAGATCTTCAATCAACCTGACACCGATAGGAGACAAGGGAAATGGATTTCCATGATACAAGAGTATGACATGGAAATCAAACCTACCAATTTGATAAAAGGCTAAGGGTTGGCCAAACTACTAGTATAATCTGACTATGAAGCACTGAACCTTAATTTAGTTATTGAGACGACTGAAGAAGAAGGAACAAATGATGAGTACCCTTAGTAAATTTTCATGAAGGTTAGTCATAAGTTTTTAGATTCCACTTGGTACAAAGATATAATATTTTACTTGCAAAATATGTAATTCCTAGAATATTTTGACAAATCCAAGGCTAGGTCCATGAATCTTAAAGTTGTTAAGTATTGTCTTCTAGTTGAATATCGATATTGCAAGGACCTTGTTGGAATACCATTGAATTGTGTGATAAAAGAAGAAACTGAAGGGATGATCATACAGTTCCACAAAGGAATCTGTGGCGGAAATCATGCATGGAGGGACACAAATTATGAAATACTAAAGGTAAGTTATTACTGGACCACATTCTTCTCTGATGTAAGAACCATAGTAAAGGAATGCATAGAGTCCCTGTTGTTTGCAGAGAAATATAAATTAGTGTCGTTTCCCCTCCAAACTTTCAAAGTGGAAGCACCTTTCCAACAGTGGAGCTATATTTCATCAGTGAAATACAAACTCACTCCAATGGCCACATGTGGGTATTGACAAAAACATATTACTTTACAAAGTGGGTGGAGGCCACACCAACTAAAAAAACAAATTATTCAGTAGTCATCAATTTTTTAGAAGAGAATATCTTGTCCAAGTTTGGGTTTCCAAGGAATATCTTAAAATATAATGCATATGTCTTCAAATATGCTAGAATGATGAAATTCTTCCAGGATTATAACAGACAATTGGGACATTCTACCCCATATTATCCACACGGAAACATGATGGAAAAATCCTCAAACAAAATCCTTATTAGGATAGCCAAGAAGATGTTGTAACACAACAAGAGGGCATGGGATTCCCAAATGAAATTCGCACTGTGGGATGATAGGGTGAGAACCAATAGGTCCATAGGTACCTCACCATTCCAACTAGTATATGGAAATTAATCTATCTTTCCCATCCAACTGGGATTTACAGTTAGGAAGTTACTTTAGGAAGACATGGAAGAATCAAATAACATGACAAGAAGGAAGAAACATGTGCACCAATATGTAATGGACACATGGAATCCATTCCCACATGATGTCAGGTGACATCACATCATTTCCCCCCCAATAATCACCTTCCAGGTGGAAAATTCAAAATTTGGTTGTTAGAGGGATAATCCACCCAGATATGATCATTTGGATCTAGGAAACAACAAATGACATGACACCTCTACACCAAATATCTCAAGTGCACGAGTACTTACCTACCATATTGACCTCTCTCCAACCTATTAATTTTTTTCACCACCCCTATTACCACATTACCACTCTCAATAAAATCAGTTACCATGGAATCCTCGTCAAATGTTAAAGTTGGAACGGAAGTAAGGAAATCATTAGGTAGTTGGGATCAACTTAATTTCAAAACATATTTAGAAAAGATTAGTTTTGGGAAAGTAAAGGGAAAACAAGGTTATTTCAAGAAAGGCAGAGAGTAGTTGTTAACACCTAAAAAGTGCTCACTAGCTCATTCCCTTATTCACATGACCCATTTGTCCACTTTTCCACCATCTGAGCCTCTGAAACCAACAAAAGGTCACCAAAAGACCTTAGTACACCCCTTTTTCCATTAAAAAATATTATTTTTTCTGAAAAGCATAAAAAACCCTAAAAAAGGGTCCAAATTCCCAAAAATATTAAAAAGGGAATTAAAATATTTATTTTTATTCAAAAAAGGAAAAAGGAGGGAAATGTACCTAAACCATGTTGGTCAATACCATTTGGTTTCCACAAAACCACAAATGGTATTCCCCACCACCAAAACCTATAAAAAGGTGGTAGGGGCTCCTCATTTCACATCCATCCATTATCTCATCCTCATGCTGTCGAAATCTTCCTTGAGCATTTTGGCCATTATAAGCAACCTTGGAGAAGGAGACCTCTTGGAGCTTGGAGCTACTCATCTTGGGAGTTTCTCAACATCAACCTTCACCATTGAAGGTATTATCGCAAGCACTTGCTTGCCCCCCATTTTTCAATACAAATTCATTCTTTAATATTTTCTTGTTCTTGTTTTTTAAATGTTTACATTATTTGCTTATATTCTTGCATAGATCCATGATTAGTTTTGTTTAGTTTAGTTTCTTGTTTAATTCTATTTGAAACGGCTGCTACTAGATAGCAGGTTCCCATAGCACTAAGCCTGGTTGCAAAACTAGGCCAACAGTTTTTGGCGACTCCGCTGGCTTTGAATAATAGATCTCAAATTTGGCTTTTAATTTTAGTTTTTTATTAGTTTTTAGCCTTTAGATCCATAGATCTGCCATCCTAGAAAACAGATCCATTGCTGCTCTAGTTTTTGGCCCCATCTATTGCCATTAACAGCCCGGAATTCTCAATTTTCGGGTTCGTTTTTTGGCTTCCGTGCACGGCTTTCGCCTCGCTGTTTTTAGCCTGACAGTCGCGCGGTCCATCACGACTTTTTGGCTTTTTTCCGCGCAGTTCACCACGGCTTTGCGGCCTGTTTCCGCGCTGCACATCGCGGCTTCGCGGTCAAAACCTGCTCTGCCCATCGCGACTGTGCGACAGAAACCCGCGTGGTCCATCGCGACCGTGCGACAGAAACCCGCGCGGTCCATCGCGACTTTTGGCCCAAAACCCGCGCATTCCATCGCGAATTTTAGCCCAAAACCCGCGCGTTCCATCACGACTTTTGGCCCGAAACCTGCGCGGTCCATCACGACTTTTGGCCCGAAACCCGCGATGTGATTTTTTGGCCGTGCGGCTCAATTTTCAAACGACCATATCTCCCTCTCCTGAACTCCGTTTGAAACGATTTTTTTTTTTCAAATTGGGTGTTTTCGATCAAGGAATCCAAATATGCTATTAGATTTAAGAAATTTTTCATAGAATATTATCTAATATTGTATTTTAGTGTTATTTATCACTTCAGTTCACCCATTTTGGCTCATATTTTACAGTACTAAGATTCCAACATTGTTTACATCCATAGGAACATTTTACTATTTAGAAGGCACATGTGAAAGAAGTCTTTTTAAAAAATTTCATCAATTGAAAGAAAGATCTATTTTTGCATTTTATCTAGATTTAAAATTTTTTGTTGTTTGCTTCTTTAATATTTTGCCCATAGCAATTATTGAAAACGAAATCCATTTATTTCGAAAAGAAGTTATATTATTTGCTTTCCTGTTTGAAAGATCCTTTGTTTTTCGAATAGTCCTTGAAAAGCATTTAATTTCCATTTATTGAAAAAGTCATAAAATTTGCTTTTGTTTTCAAAAGATCCTCTGTTTTTTGAATACTTAGCATTTACTTTTTTCAATTTTCAGTTTAAAATACCGCACGTGCACCCAATCAAACACTAATTTTAAACTGGGCCCTAAAAACTTACCCTAATTTCAACCCACTCTTAACCCCACTTGGGGAACACTAAAAGAACTTTGTAGCTAGGTAGTATTGAGGGGATAGGTGTTCCAATAACACCCCTCAATTCTTACATCTGAGACATAGTTGTTGTCCTTTAGGGAGCTAAAACCTCTTAGTATTTATTGGCGCGGTCACAACCGGTTTGTGGGAAGGCCTCTCCCCTAGGAGGGTTGAAGTCGCGAGGATGGTTCCGGAAGCCTGAGTGGAATACCGAAATCCATGCAGTAACCGAAGGGCTACCATTCGTAGTTCTCGGGATATCCCTGTATTGGGATATTGCGATCAAAGGACCAAACGACAGATTTACCTTTTCTCGACGCGTCATGAACGGAGTATCCTAGTAGCCTTTCTTTAGGATTGATTACCCGGTGTCCCTCCCGGTAGGGGGATATCTATCCGTTGTCTCAACACTCATATTGTCTGACTTGGATTTCATCACCTTGCAGAGGATATCATTTGTTGATTCACAATACTTTTAGTTAGGTGTTTGCATGATTCAACCCACCTTTGGTCTAGTTACACCTATTTTTTCTAGAAGCTGTTTGCATGTTGGTACTCTGACCATTTGTTGCATCCCTCCACTTATTGTAGCGCAACTGCTAGAATAAGTGCCTTTTTTGAGGTTGATTTTTTGGCCTGAGAGCCTTCATTTTCACTTCCCTTCTTGCACCCTTGGTTGCATTAGGGTTTTGAGTTTTTTATATATATATCACCACCTGATACTTAAACAGATTTTTCCACAAAAACTTATTTTCTCACCATTGAGAATTTTAGACGCTCTCGTCGTCTACAGGGCGAACTCCCAGAGTTCAGTCTACTTGGCTCGCCACGTCACCAACGCCGAGCCATATCCCTTGACTCGAGACATCGTCAGTCAACTAGACAGTCATCTGATTATGACACGCCTCACTTCACTTCTGATTCTGAGGCAGAATCCAAAAATCCCACTGCGTTATTCCCAACCAACATTATGTCTGGAACACCATTTGATCCACTCTTTACCAGCACCATAGGAGAGACGTCTACAGACCCTTCTACTGCAGTGTCGTCCATGGCAACAACCACCCCCCTAGGTATTCCCAATATGGGCAACACTCCACATTTAGGAATGCCCAACACAGGGCCACCTCCTGTTATAGGAATTCCCAACACAGGGCCACCACCTGTTATGGGCATGCCCAACATAGGGGTCACACACCATCTGGTTTCCACAAACCCTATCCCAGGAATCACCACTACTATTCCGAACCCTAGTGTAACCCATGTTGCACTAGGAAGCGCTGGCCCTTACCAGACCACACCTATTGGAGGACATATACCTTCAATACCTAGCATACCTTTAAGTGTTGCTGGACCCCATACCGCCATGACTAGGCATGTCCCAGTCCCAGTCACTACATCTGCTAGCTTACCGTATATGGCGAGTCTGAACTTGCCAGATTTAGCCAGGCTCACCAATGACCCTATCAGACATGATCCTGCGTAGCCTCACATGCCCACCAAACTCCCCTCCGACATCCCTAAGTTTGATGGTAAGGAAGGTGAGGACCCCTAGAACCATATCATGTCCTTCCATCTATGGTGTTCCTCCAACTCCATAGTGGACGACTCTGTCCGCCTCCGTCTATTACAACGCACCTTCACTGGCTCTACAGCCAAGTGGTATATCGAGCAGCCCCATGGGACGCATGCCACCTTTACCTCCCTTGCTTCGACCTTCCTGCAGTTCTTTCAGTTACCCGTCCTCTATGATGCGGGCGTCGAGATCCTATTGTCTTGCAGACAGAACACGGCCACCCACATCACTGACCACATTCATGAGTGGCGTCGACGCCGAAGCCTCTGCAAAATCAAATTAGACAACTGTATCTTCCTAGATTGGTTTCTAAAAACCCTTCTCCCTCTCATTGCGAAGGATGTGGCATCCGAAAGACCCCATTCTGAAGAAGAGGCCATCCTCAAAGCCCAACAGTTTGATCTCATTTACACCCAATCGGGTTATCTGTATACCATTATTCCAGACGCCCCTTGGGGCGATTCATCCCAACATGATGCGCAGGGGGCATCCCATGCCGCTGATGGAATCATTGGTCGTATGGCTGCACATCCCCAACCCTTTTCCATTACACATCCTAGCCATGGTCCCGACCTTTCGCGGGCTACATCTCAGTCTAGAGCAACCAGTTCATATGCTCCCATGGCACATCACCACCATACCCATGGACCTTCATGTCCACCTCAGTGTTTTGGTCATGCACCACCTGCATACGCCCCCCCAGCTACACCTCAACCATTGTACTATCCAATAGCTCAGGGTTACCAACAACCCCAGCAGGCAACTGGACCACCTCCATCCCCACAGGCTTATTATCCACCACAACCTGCTCCCGCACCTGCGGCGAACCAAAATCCTCCCACTGCTCAAGGGAAAGTGTACACACAGCACAACCAGCCCCAGATCCAAAACAACCAGCGCAACCAAGGTGCGCAACAGAACTGTGGTAGAGGTCGTAACCGCGGTAATAACCAACAACATCAGCAAGGTCCTCCACCTCCCAATCCTCCGCAGAATAACAATGCTGCTCCTCCCAACCGCAATCCGAATTGGAATCCTAAGCAACCTAGAAATAATAACCTCAGAACAAACCACCCTTGTTCTATCTGCGGGGTTTATGGTCATTACACGCATTCTTGCCCACATTTGGAGCGAGCTCGGCAACTCTGGATTGACGATGCCCATCGTCAAGGGCAAGCGGCTCCTCAGCCGCCACCCAACCCTCCACCACCTCAACATCAACCCTTGGTGCTGCAAAACCCCTTTCCAAACCAGGGTGTAGTGAACACTCAGTTGTTAGCCCCCCCTCAATGCAACGTGCCACCACAGCAAATCACTTATGCAGCCCCTGATCAACCCATGTTTGATTCAGGTACTCACCACTTGTTGATGATGTCAACCGCCGATGCCAACCTCCAAACCCGTCGGAACCAATATGGCTCCACTTCTGAAGCCCCTCCCACCGACAAGAACACTAACCTTAATCCCATAGATCAAACGTTATGTATACCTCCGGATCCACTTGATGGAGCTTCCAAAGCACCTCGCTTCCCACTTCGTCGCATCAACAGTAATCCCAATGCTCGCGCTGCGTCGAATTACAACATTGTCGACGACTTAGCCCAGTCTCCTGCAGCCATGTCTGCTTTAGAAGTTTTGAAAAACTGTCCTTCGCAGCGCAAAACTTTGCTCTCTGCCATTGGTGCCATTGACCCCAATGATTCACAGCTGATCGCATTCGATTCAGACCAGTCTCAACCACGACTGCCTTCCTCATTAGCATTCCAAGTTTCCGTTTCTGTTCGGAATCTTGTCATCCATCAGTGCATTATCGATCAAGGGGCCTCCACATGCGTCATGTCCACATTCGTTTGGCAGAAGTTGGGATCCCCTACTCTCCAGCAGTCCACCACTGCATTACGAGCCTACGACGGCCGTTCGGCTCAACCCCAAGGTCTTTTAGCCAATGTCCCTGTCCAGCTGGCGGGTAAAACCGTGCTCATTGACATTGAGTTCATCAATGCCCAACTAGACTATAACCTTTTACTTGGTCGCATCTACATGTATGCCATGTGGGCTGTTGCCTCATTC
The DNA here is from genome assembly GCA_027924585.1 of Larix kaempferi. Classification (NCBI taxonomy): domain Eukaryota; kingdom Viridiplantae; phylum Streptophyta; class Pinopsida; order Pinales; family Pinaceae; genus Larix; species Larix kaempferi. Next base: position 1,601,804 of record BSBM01000567.1, read on the forward strand.
GTATTTCACACCATGCAGTTCCCCCATGAGGGACGCGTGGTCAAGGTCGACCAGCTCACCTATTACGATCCCAAGGCCCCCGCCACACCTGAAAATGTTCTCCCCATGGTTGAACAACCTGTTTGTGGTGCGACTACCTCATTCATTTCCTCAATAGGACCCGGACTTTACTCCAAGGCGCCGATGACCTCTACTTTCCAGGCCATTCCACCACTGTCACCGGAGACCCACGTCGCGAACCTCTGTACTCTTTCGCAGAATACACAACCACCCGGTAATCAACCACCTTTGTTCCCTAAACCACCATTGGTCCCTAGTCACATAGGGGTTACACCCATCCACACAATCCCCTTTCTATTTCCTCCTTCGGGTGTAGTAAGCGCCCCGGTTATGGCTACCCTCAGCCTCCCCGGGTTAACATTGGGATTACCCGTGTGGTATATTTCGCCTCCTGTTCCCCCGCCGACACCAAATGTCATCCTGCAGCCGGTGCAACCCATCGTCACTTCTACCCAACCACCTCCCGGTATCACTGCTCCTTCGTCATCGACGAATCCACCTCCACTCATTAGGCCCACTAGGGGCAGAGTCCCACAACCATACACTGTGGTACCCCCACCCAAGGCAGTTAAACCTCCCCCCGTATTCCGTGCTCCTCCAAAATGCTCGCTGTGTGATGAGTTAGGCCATCCAACACATCAGTGTCCGCAGTTACCTGCATTGTAGGAACACATGCAAATGTTGGACGATGACCCCAACATCCAGGTGGTCAAACTAGATCCAAACCCCATGCCTCATGATAAATCACTGCGTACCAACCACCCATGTGCGATATGCGTTATTTACGGCCACTACTCCCATAACTGTCCTGACATCCCAGATTACAGAGCAGCCCTCTACGAGATGAACAATTTGGACCTTGAGACGGCACCCCCTACTATCGAGGAGATCTACCCTCTTGCATCATCCTCATCCGAAGAGATTAACACCATTTACACGGTTTCCACTGGATACCCCTCTGTCCGGTCGGCCCCTTCAATTGATCCCTTAGACACACATGTTCAACCCTTTCAAATCAACGAGGAAACCACATGTCCACAACATGGGGACAGGCCCAAAACCTTGCTTACTCATCATCATCGTGATTCTCGTCGGAGATACTGGGGGCATCCACCCCACAAAGGGAATCCCCCATCATCATATCATCACTTCAGTATGCCACCACAGCCCACAGCCTCATGGTATAACACCCTGCTAGCAGTTGCTCAATGCCCTATTGATCTCTCTTTGAGACAACATTTCCACCACATTGACACCTCTAAGTTAGGGGGCACAATAGATTACCTCGACCCCGGGATAGGGGGCATGATCAATCATTTTGAACCTTCCCCATCATCTCTATCTCAACACCTCAATGAGCCCATCGTTCAAACCAACACATATGTGATCCACAATCACAAACCCCATGCACATAGAATGGGGGCAGGTCATTAACCCTGCTCACTTTTTCATATTCGTGATCTCAACCATTTTTGAGGTCACGTGTCACTTGTATATTTGATTTGATTTTATGCAGATAGTATTTCCCCCTGCGGGTCATCATTTCTCCCCACCACTGCATCATTGGCTTGGTGGGCTCACCTTTATTTGTAGCAATTTTTTAACCTAGTTATTTGCTTTGACCATTCCGGAGTCCTTATGACCTCCGTTTTTCACACCATTTGCACTGCCGGATTCAGTTTTCCGCACTCGTGATGATGCTTGAGATCATTTCTCGCTCTCACCTTTAGATTTTTTGGCATTTTTTCCATGCCCCCTTGTCACCTCGGTTTGCGTGCCACATCGGCCGTTCTCCATTTTCGACATGCTTTATATCGCCGGATTCAGTTTTCCGCGCTCGTGATGATGCGTGAGATCATTTCTCGCTATCACGTCCTGATTTTCAGGGCATTTTTTTTTCATGCCCCCCACATAGCCTCGGTTTGCGTGCCACATTGGCCGTAGCCCCTTTTCGACAATCCTTATGTCACCAATTCCAGTTTTCGGAACTGATGATGATGCTTGAGACCTTTTCTCTCCCTCATCAATCCCTTTTTGTTCGGTATAATTTTATCCCTTTTTCGGGCCGAGCAACCCCTTTTACGAAAAAGGCACTTAGGGAGTTTCTGTTAAGCTCTTTTCTGACTCTTAAAACAATGAAAAGATTGCCGAGCAACCTTGCTTCCCTTCATGCTCGTTAAACGTATCTGAAAGGGCGTCTACCTGGTATAAGTTTACCCCTTTTCCAGACCCTGTAGACTAATTACGAAAAAGGTATACTCTAGTCACATCGGCTAGAAGAGTTCTCCATCCGCATCATTTTATGCTTTTTCGGGCCTTGGAGACTAAACTTACGAAAAAGAAACACCAATAGAGTCCACTTACCGTTTTCAGACTCTCTAAACATGAAAGCAACCATGAGCATGAGCCGTCCTGGGCTCACAAAATCCACAGGACCGTACCATTTCGGAGCACACTTTTATCCCTTCTTGGAGCTCATTAAAACTACGAAGAAGGAATCAATGGTGCTTCTTGGCGCCACGACAAATCAAATCTACTCATCAGGCAGCTTCCCCATTTTGGTCGCCTTTGTTCAGAGTATTCTGTAGTATGTCACCTTGATAATCCCTCGACGGCACCTATCAGCTCGTCCTCCCCCCCAGAGACAATATATACCATTCAGTCAAAGCAATGATCCCCGCACCTACAATTCAGTTCCCTACGCTGCCAGGTCAACCATGTCATCATGCTCTGAACAAAGGAAGTTTGAGTCTACCCATTTTTTGACCCAGTTATTTCCCATTCCCACAAGTATGTCAGTCCTACCATCAGTACTACAACACTTCAGTTTTACACCTCGTGCTCCTATCAAGGAAACATCATTGCCCTGGTAGTTGCTGGTCTCCCTCTGTCGATGACAACCACATTGATTCCAGAAGATAGACCTAGAGGTCCCTGTGTCTTGGACTCATCACCATTTATGATGAGTGCCTACGAATCATTCCGAGAGGAATCTTCAGTGCCTCTCCAAATGATTGTTTCTCACATGCTCGACTTCAACACCTTGATCGCGTCGTTGAGACTCGCATAGGGTATTCGTCCGTTTCACTTATTAGTCGAAGACCCCGGATACCTCCTGACTCCTCCACATTTGAGAGTCTTCCTATGGATAAAAACAGTTTCACTTTTTCTATAGATATCCGGGTTGCGCATGGCGACAGTATTCAGATGTACCCCAGTTTCATACTCCCTTGAGTATACAGTTACATTATTTCTCAGAGATGACTCATAGTCTTTGAGTCCCTACAGATGTTGGACACCTTCAGTTTCAGCAGTTCCTCAGTTATTCCAGTGTATAAGTTATTGAGATCCGTTATGATCAGGAGTACATCCCAAAATAATGTCCCCCCTGGACCATTATGGTGTACCAGTAGATTCTTTATGTATTAGATCCCCCTTCTTGGGACTAATTGTTATGTATATGTCTTGATAAGAGCATGGGAATGCCCGCCTCGTCCATTATCAGAGATTATACCTCATTCATATTAAGGCAATGTAATATTTTTTGTTTCTTGTAGCTTCCAAGGGCCGTGGCTCTAGTCTCCAATCGGTCTCTTCTCCTTCCCAAACCCCTGAAAAAAGACAAAAGAACTATGATGTCTATCGGCCATACGATGAGCTCTTTCCCTCACACATCAGGGGGCAATCTGTTAACACCTAAAAAGTGCTCACTAGCTCATTCCCTTATTCACATGACCCATTTGTCCACTTTTCCACCATCTGAGCCTCTGAAACCAACAAAAGGTCACCAAAAGACCTTAGTACACCCCCTTTTCCATTAAAAAATATTATTTTTCCTGAAAAGCATAAAAAACCCTAAAAAAGGGTCCAAATTCCCAAAAATATTAAAAAGGGAATTAAAATATTTATTTTTATTCAAAAAAGGAAAAAGGAGGGAAAAGTACCTAAACCATGTTGGTCAATACCATTTGGTTTCCACAAAACCACAAATGGTATGCCCCACCACCAAAACCTATAAAAAGGTGGTAGGGGCTCCTCATTTCACATCCATCCATTTTCTCATCCTCATGCTGCCGAAATCTTCCTTGAGCATTTTGGCCATTATAAGCAACCTTGGAGAAGGAGACCTCTTGGAGCTTGGAGCTACTCATCTTGGGAGTTTCTCAACATCAACCTTCACCATTGAAGGTATTATCACAAGCACTTGCTTGCCCCCCATTTTTCAATACAAATTCATTCTTTAATATTTTCTTGTTCTTGTTTTTTAAATGTTTACATTATTTTCTTATATTCTTGCATAGATCCATGATTAGTTTTGTTTAGTTTAGTTTCTTGTTTAATTCTATTTGAAACTGCTGCTACTAGATAGAAGGTGCCCATAGCACTAAGCCTGGTTGCAAAACCGGGCCAACAGTAGTAACAAGAAGAATCCATACTATATAATGTGAATTCGAATCTAAATTCAAGGATCTTGTAATTTTGGAAGAGGGTCTCTATGAGAGATGCAATATCATTTTGATGCTTTGGACTATAGAATACTTCCAAAAAATAATCCTTTTAGATTTAAATATTTGTGTATGTCGGTCTGTAAATTTTTCAAAATGATCGTATTCTCCTCTTGTAATTCCAGAAAATTTTATGTTTTTGTAAAGCAACCTTAATCTAATAAAAGATTTGAGTATCCTACTTTTGTGCCAACTTCATAGTATGAATGTTTATGTGTGTGAAATAACATGTCAGAGAAATATATTTCATGTGAATGACCTCTTATTTGTCATGAATTTTCAGTTATTGAATGGTCAATGGAGGTTTCTTTTACTGTTTCACATATGATTGTTATGGATTCCAATGTCCCGCACTTAACCAAGGTTTTATTTATATTTGTTTTAACTATTGAAATATGTAATGTTTGGTATGTTTTCTACCTCCACAAATGTGTAATATTTGTGTGAAGCACCTCATACAATTCATTTTTTTCCACCGATGTTTTCTACCTACCTTTTACCCTAACTGAGTCGACTCCCTAAGGGATTCTAATAACCCTTCCACTTAACTCAGACAAGGTTGATCCCACTAAGGTGGTCTAATAACCCATCAAATATAAGTTATGAAACTTATAATATAAATTGTGACACTTGCAAATACAAATGACGACAATTCCAATCGGAGGAATAATACATCTTTGTTGGGGATACAATAAAGTACAAATGTAATACATACAATATACAACTCAATATATTCTAAAGTTGCAAATACATCAACACTCCCTCTTAACTAGGAATGTATTCTCTTGACACAGGTCATCAATACATATAGGCACAAGTCTTCAATACTGGAGCTGTATCATCGTCATTGGATCACGGAGCATCATCGTCACTGTTGTTGTACTTGTCATGTTGATCACTGGTGTTATCTCTCAATTCTTCTCACCATAGGAAGTTCTACAGAGCCAACTCTTTTTCATGTTGGGTGTAGTCCTAGCCTCCATGTAGGTCTGCATCATCTCAATGCGTGGGAATCGGTGGAATCTCAGGACTGATTATGTGCATCTTTGCAAAACCTGACAAGAGCATCCCAGGATCCTTTATGTGCCCGGTACGACTGGAAAGATCTCCCAGGACTGATTATATGCAAACAAACAAAAACTTAAAAGAGCATCTCATGATCCTTTACGTGCCCAACACAACCGGAAAGATCTCTAAAGAGAATCCCAGGACTCATTTCGTTCCCAGCACAACCTATAGGATCTCCAGGACTGATTACTTGTGAACAAGAAAAACCTTAAAAGAGCATCTTGCGACCGGAAATATCTCTAAAGAGCATCCCAGCACTCATACATGCCCAACAAAACCTATGGGATCTCCAAGAATGATTACATGCCTAAAAACAAGATGTCGCAAGAGCATCCCAAGAATTATTACATGCCCAACACAACCTATGGTATCTCCTAGGATCAATTACATGTCTAACTAGCACAACCTATAAGATATCCATGGCCACAAAGCATCGTCTGGATGCTCATGATCATGCGGATCACCGCTACTCATGATCATACGGATCATCATCATCTGGAACATCGTACGGATGTTCATCATACAACACTTATATCCTCATCCATGGGAGGACCAACCTGCCACCATGCTAGGAATGGGTCTAGCATCGGTGTGCCGTCACTTCCTCCTGGAAGTATCCTGAATCTGCAAAACACCAAGCCTCTCTCTAAAGTACTCAAACTTAACTCTGGCTAGTGGCTTGGTCAACACATCTGCTATATGCTCATCCATCACAACATACAGGAGATTAACTGCTCCTCTCTGCACCATATCCTAGATATAGTGATATTTGATCTCGATATGCTTCGACTTGTCATGGAACACCAGGTTCTCCAACAACTTCACACAACTATGGTTGTCACAATAGATACAAGTAGCATCCAATTGGAGATCAAATAAATTAGACAGTAGCTTCCTAAGCCATACTGTCTCACAACTAGCCGAGCAAGCTACGACATACTCTGATTCGGCTGTACTCGGTGCTATGCAGGACTGCTTCCTGCTAAACCAAGAGATCACCCCTAATCCCATACTGAAGCAGCACCCTGAAGTGCTCTTCCTATTTGCAGCAGTGCCTACCCAATCTGAATCAACATACCCCTCCAGGTTAACCTTTTGATTCGCATCATACTTGATTAAAAATCAATCGTACCCTTCATGTACCTCAGAATATGCTTTGCAGCAATGAGGCTAACATGTCTTGGATCTGTCAGAAACTAACTCAATGTGTTCATAGCAAAGAAAATATTTGGTCTTGTGTTCGTCAGGTACATCAAGGACCCAATCATCTTATGATACATCATGGCATCAACCGACTCTGATGAAGCATCACTCAATAACTTCAGTTTCGATACCATAGGTGTGGCCATGGCCTTGTATTCCATCATCCCGAACCTCTTCAGGATCTCTACTGTGTACTTCCCTTGTCCGAGGAAGATTCCATCTACACTCTGCCACACCTCCATCCCTAAAAAATAATGCATCATACCCAAGTCCTTCATCTCGAACTCGGCAGCAAGCATCCTCTTTGTATCAGCAATCAATCCAATCTCACCTATCACAAACAGTTCATCTACATACAGTAGGAGTATCACTGGATTGCCTTCCTCAACCTTGTAGTAAAGGTTTGAATCCGCTTTACTCTTGGTAAATCTAAAACTAGTCAGGAAGCTGTCAATCCTATTGTACCATGTCCTGGGTGCTTGTTTCAAACCATACAAGGCTTTCTTCAATTTGCACACATGTGACTCCCTGTCATGTGTCTCAAATCCAAGTGGCTACTCCACATACACTTCCTCTTCGACTACACCATTCAAGAAGGTTGTCTTGACATCCATCTGGTGTATCTTCCACTTTATCACTGCATCCAGAGCAAGTATTGTTCTAATGGAAGTGTGTCTGGCTACAGGTGCAAAACTTGCTTTATAATCTATCCCTTCTTTCTAGGAGAAGCCACGAGCCACAAACATTGCCTTGTATTTCTATATGCTACCATCTGCAACATGCTTGATCTTGTAGATCTACTTGGAAGTCACTACAGACTTCCCTCCTGGTCTCGGGACCACATCCCAAACATCATTTTTCATGATCGACCGGTACTCCTCAATCATGGCATCCTTCTATTACTACATCCCCGATCCTCAGAACTTCAGATTCTTCAATATCTTCAATAGGTAGTTATCTTGAACTTTGTCGTTGGAACAAATTCCGTTGTCCTTGTGTAGGTCTTTGTACATGATCTTTCCTACAAGTCAAATTCAATTGCATGATTATAAACATCTCATAGTTTTAAGAACAAAATATTATGCATAAGGACATATGTCATATAGCCATGCAATTATCTTAGCCAATGCTTCAATACAACATTTATCCATATCTTGTAACTTTCTAGATGCCTTCCATCTATACTAGAACATTGTTAAGACTGTGAACTACTCCCAACATGTCAGCAAAGAGGTTTCAATCTAGATAAGTAGTAATGGAGTGTTGTACATTACCATAGGCCACTTACCCATTACTATATTAGTAGTATCTTGTTCATTAATGCAACTTTTCTAAAATGCATAATATACATCCTAAATCTAGGAACATAAGTATGTAGATGACTGAACAACATCATTTAAGTAATCATACGTACAACAAATGACAATTCAAATACTTATCTTTGTTTGGTTGTTGGGTTGACTCCCTCTCAATCTTTGCTTCCTTGCAGGAGCTATTGGAGTCTCTGATAGTGTGCACCTTAACCAATGCTAAAAATGGATGAGAGGTTCTTCAATAGATTATTTGTTTTCTAGAGTCCATCTCTGCAGTAGCTTCTTCTACTACTTTCATGTAAAACTTCATTACAATACATATTCTTCATCACTTGAAGAATCTTCACTGCCTTCCCTGGTTCTCTTCCTTGGAGGTTCATCATCCTTTGTAGTGTGAGCATGATGTCTTCTCTTGTTGTTCTTCTTCTTGTGAGAGATTCTTTTGTTCTTGGGACAATCTATGGAATAGTGTCCCTTCTCATCACAAGAATAACATTGAATGTGAGAAATATCTCTCATGTATCCTCCAAAGTTCTCCCTCCGATTCTGGTGGTGGTATTTATCCTTCTTGTGATGAGGATGCTCCCTCTTGAGTTTATTCTTCCTTATGTGTGTTGTGAGAGCCTGGTATTCATTATCCATCTTTTCTTCTCGAGCTACAATTCGAGCTTCTTCTTGTGAGCATTCCTCTCATATCCTATTGAATGTGATGAGCTTCTTTCTACCACAAATTCCTTGAATCAAAGAATCCCATGACCTAGGAATACCATTCAAGGTGGTCATCACAATTTCACCATTCTCTATATCTTCTTCCACGGCTTCAAGTTGTTCTTTTATCTTAGATACCCTTGTAAAGTAGGACTGCATGGTCCCTGCATTTTGTATCTTGACATTCTTCAATTGATTCCTCAAAGTCATCTTCCGATTTATGTTCTTTCCTTCAAACAGCTTGGTCAAGGAATCAAATATCTCCTTGGGTGTATTTGGAGAAGACACATGAGGCATGAGATGGTCTTTGATAGAATATGCAATGATTCTCTTGGCCTTGACTAAGTTCTTCTTATGTAAGGACTTAGCCTCATCTCCCTCTGGAATTGGAACCTCTTTACTTATGTAGTTGTCCAATTCATTCTCTTCTAGGATTAACCCAATCCTATACTTCCATGCTCGAAAGTTATCAGACTCTTCAAGCTTATCCTTAAGCTTGGTGTGGTGAGACATCTTAATGAGAAACTCAAATGGAAATAAAATATTTAGGTCTTACCACTTGATTTGTTGAAATTGGATCTCGAGCTGGCTAGGGTTTAACAGAGAAACCGTAAAAATCCAAACTTGGAATTTCAAACTTAAGTCTAGACAGGGAGATACAATTGACAAAGATGAGCAAGATGGAGTGCTCAGATTTTGAAAAGTCCAAAAATTTATCCTCCAAAAATGACATACGAATTTCAGATCTATAATTTCTGTCAAAATCTGGTTTTCTGGTTTTTCTGGTCCAAAAATCAAAGTAGGGTTTGATTTTCCCACAGATTCACCCAACCAAAAAATTCGATTTTGGTCTCTAAATTTCGATTTCTCTGAGGAGAGAAATCCTATGCTAAGAGAAATCTAAAATTCCACTTCTGTCAAAAGCCCTAATTTCCCGTAGCAGCGACAACCCAAAATGAAAAAACTCAGAATCCAATTTTGTTTTGACAGAAATATATGCCATATTGTTTCTAGTGCATCTCTTAAATTTTGGATCCTCAGGGTCTGAAAATTTGGCTTGTGGTAGATTGACCTATTATCTTTCCAACCCCATAGTTCTAAGCTTCAATGGATTCTCCATGAGAAAGATATGCTAAGTGTCGCAACATGACCTATTTATGGGATGAAACAACATAGCGAACTTGTACGGAGTGCCACGTGTCACTGTTTCAACTTCGGGCTCTGAAAATCAGACCTATGAAACTAAATTTCGTGTCCTAACTGTCACTTTTTACAGAATTCCATTTGGAGCTTCCTAGCCTGTGATATGACCTTTGTGCCTAGGTCACTTGTTTAGGGTTTCATTTTGGAAGAGGCATAAACCCTAACTTGTACGGATCATATCTCACAAAGTAAAACGAATCTGAGGTTGAATTTTTTACACAGGGTACATCCATGTCTTATATTCGGGCAGTAAAAATTTCAGATCCTGAACCTTCACCAAAACGGATATATAGCGAAATTTCCACGATGAATATTTTTTACTAAACCAAGCCCTAGCTTCCAATTTGTCACAAGTGCAACAAGTATCGTATATGCCATACAATGCCTTCCTTCGGGCTAGCTCTGATACCATGTTAGTTTTTCATCATTTAATTCAATATGATCTAGGATCTTAACTGAGAGAACAACATGTACACCATATTAAATATAAGAGACAAGAGACACAAAGCATTTCACCGGGGAAAACCAAGAAGGTGAAAAACCCCGCAACTTCCTTAGAGATAGAATAAGCACCAATACAAAGATCACAAAGACGAATCCCTAAAAGATAGATTTCTTCAGCATCTACTCCTCCTCCACTTGTGTGCACTCCTCTCTCTCAACTATACGAGTTGGATGAGTGACTGAATGAGCAAATAGAGTGGTGCAACCACTCTATTTATACTTTAACTTAACCTGCATTTTACCCTAACTAGGCCGACTCCCTAAGGGAGTCTAATAACCCTTCCACTTAACTCATATAGGACCGACCCCACTAAGGTGGTCTAATAACCCATCAAATATAAGTTACAATACTTACAATATTACTTGTGACACTTGCAAATACAAATGACGACACTTCCAATCGGAGGAATAATACATCTCCGTTGGAGATACAATAAAGTACAAATGTAATACATACAATATACAAGTGAATATCTTTCGAAGTTACAAATACATCAACATTAAGACCGCGTAGTATGTTCATATAAATTGAGGACTTGGTTTTTTCCACATAAAAATCCTACAATGCCTTCAGATTTCCAATTATTTAATCCATTGCCTAGAGAATAATGAAGATTAAGAATATTCCCATAGTGGTTATGCCACCGAAGACTAACATTTTTGTAGCTAAGGACATTGTAATAGCAAAATATATCAAGCATAGTTGAAAAGTAGTGACATGTAAATTTATACTTTGCTAGGGAAAAATTAATAGAACAAAACTTTTTTTATGTCTATTGTTCTCTCATTTCTTGGTCTTATTAATGTTGGCACGTGTGGACATTTCAATATATACATTACTCCATCAGGTGGCTTCACTCTATGAACCTATGACATAGCATGTCCATTCATGGGATATTAAAGAACACCCCTAATTTCACTAGATATTGAAAAATACCTCCCAAAATCCTTTTCTTAAACCACCTCCAAATACATCTAAGAAAAAAAAACTTATTTTTAATAGATATCATTAGTATCAATTTTTTGTGGCATTTTTTGTTAAAGTTACAACATCATGAGTCATTCTCCAAGTCAATCTTTTGTGTCAATATTGAGCCTCCTATGTCAAGGTAGTGCCTTATAGAAGCCCGAGTTGGACTTGGGAAACTTGGATAAGAATCTTGAGTTGGACTTAAGAATGAATAAGCGTCATTTGTTGAGGTAAGAGCTTTCTATGCCAACATGAAGATGTTGTATAGTATTGCTAGTAAAGGCTAAGGTCTTGTGCATCAAGACAAATACTCATGTGTTGAGGTAATGCTTTGCATGATGCAGCATGAATGATGTGTGATGTTCTACTAACAATGGTTGAGCTATTAAGTCTACTCTAGAGACTGGACACCTATAGAGTGAATTACTTTAGCATATGACCACTTGGAACGATAGTAGATCAAGAAGATCACATCATTGGGAAAATATCCATAGTATATTTGATATGATAAACTAATTAAGCTAGCACATGTGGACCATGCATATAGGACAAGAGCTAAATATAATATGTGATAAGATAAGAGAGAATTCAATTTGCACACTTCAGTGATGATAAAGACTTCTTTAAATAATGAGAACTCAAATTGATAAATTCAATGATGTTAACAAAAAAGACTTCAGCCAATTAAAGGAGAACTCGAATTGATCACTTCAATGATGTTAACGAGAAATATTTCGGTTAAAAGAGTTAACTAAGTGATAAAAATGAATATCTAGTTAACTAAGTGATTGCATGACGACACATGAGTTGCAACACTTTCATGATAACACTTGAGTTAAACTAAAATATGACACTTAAGTTATCCACCTAGCTAAGTGGTCTAGCATCTAGATGAAGGGCGAGTTGATCCTGAAGTTAGAATATAAAAATAGAATCCATAGCAGGAGAAGAATATATATATGCAATACCCATTGAGTTTCATTACAATTCGAGTCTATTTCATGTTTCAATGTTTGTTTAAGATTTATAATAAAAGCAAAAACTACTCTATTTATCCATTCAATCATTTAGGAATTTCAAATAAGACATTAGTGATTCACATAACATGAAATATCATAGAAATAATGTTATAATAGCATCATATAAGGATTTTACAAAAACATATAAACAATTTGAAATCACAAGAAAAATACCTCGATATAAGAATGTGATGAAGTCCAAACTGAAGCAAGGTTCCTTCTTCATCTTGAGTTGCTTCTATCTTCATTTCCCAAATTGAAACCACGGTTTTACCTCCCATCCAACTAGGGGCCTAGCCAGCTCCCTAGCCCCAGGTAGCCATTGAATGGTCCAATCCAAATGGCCTCTTGACCCTCAGTTACCGATACCCCTAAAGAAAAAAATAGTGATGCACTAGTAGGCTATGTATCAAATAGACTATAGAACCCATAAGCGGAAGTGTCGATCGACCACATCGACCAAGATTCCGCTACAGGTACCCACTAGTCGTCATCCCACATTCACAAAAGCGTTCTCAGCACAACCCTCCCACGACTCTGGGTTTCAGGGGTTCAACGGTGGGAAATGCATCCACCCCCCATTATAGTACTAAGTTCAACCCCCTACATAAACTATAATGTACCATCACTAATCTAAGGGGTCTCGACATTGAAAAACCACTTTGGGAAAGTCACAATTCCTGTCACAACTCACACTCACCCATAAGTGATAGAAATATTGGAATTCACAATTAAATAGCATGAAAAAATGATATAACATCATTATCCTCCTGATGTCCAAGACATCTCGTGCCCCTTGGAACTATAGGAATCCTCCTATCTCGTATCCAATCAACATGCGGAATAGTTCATCATTAACATGAAACTCATATATAGACATACCCAACTCTTTCAATTGTTAATCCACATCACTAAAACTAAATTTACATATAATCATGTAAGTTATTTTTGCAAACAACTAAATTAGCATTCCACATATGGATATTCTATATTCAATTTGTGTGTTCAATATGAAGTAACACATTCATTTCCATTAATAAATTAAATAGTAAACTCCATTGACCATACAAGCTCAAGGGATTCCACATGTCCACATAATAATCATCTTAATCAATCTATCTTCACCAAACATATAATAAGCAAATACAATGCTAAGCTAATTCACCTTAGAGTTTTTAATTAACGGCTGTCAAGATATGGGGCATTACATATCTTATCTCAATACCATATCTCTATTCTTTCCGACTAAAATACCTTATCCATGCCAGTCCCATGAGACCTTCACATGATCAACATGTCCTTATTATATAATTTTGCCTTTTCCATCACATAGGATGTGTTCTCAAGTTATACTTTACAACTTATATAAACAATTGATCTAACTTCATCAAGTTTTATCAATTCATTTAGTCCTAGTTAGGTAACATATTATCATAGTATGTTGTTGTTTTCTATATCACAGTTCATAGAATAACATTTCTCCCATATAGCATTTCCTTAGGTTCAAGGTGTATTGTTATGACTCATTTATTGATTCTTAGCTTCATTCAATATTTTCTAACAAACACCATTTACTTCCTCATTAGTATTTTTAATTATATCCAAATTTCGACAGTATTTTAAATGAATTACTACATAATAAATTAGTAGTGTTATGTCTATCTACCAAGTACACTTTATCAATTAACATTTGCGAAAGGTTATCTCTTACATGTGAGTCTCACGTTATCCACAAAATACTTGCGATTTCAATTTTAACGCATAGATCGTTTCCAACCTTATAGTTTTAACTAAATTGTCTAATATTGTGATCAAATCATGAACATCATGAATCTCAACCTACATATATACATAGGTACATCATATAGCTATAGGTTATATGACAAGGCTTCCACATTATCAACAATACCTTAGTCTATTTTCACAATGTGAAGGGTGCTTCTTTACTTAATGCAATTAATCGGATATTTATACCCACCATGATGCATATGACTTAGAAATGTGTTACACATACACATCCCACTTACTTATCCAATGGTTTTGGTAAAATACACATGTTCCCACATAACTAACCTCCTCATACCTTAGAGTGGGGAAAAAGAAATTTTCTATTAATCCCAAGGCATTGCTCGAATATGATCCCCATAGGAAGTTAATCTTCGTCTACTCATAGCTTAGTCAATGCAAGGCATGTTTCCTTTTATGATCCCCGCTCCTAATTCTTATTATAAGTTATTCTCCATTCCACTATCCATGACCTTATCTCATTATTTCAGGTCTTATTGTAGTCAATTTATACTTTAATTTTAACTATCACTACATCTTGATTGGTGTTATATGTTCACCACTCCTTAAGGGATTGGCATACTGCAGTTTCCTCCAACTAGGAATATTTACTAAGATATTATTAAGTACTATGTAAGAATATATATATATCCTTCTTGGTTTCATGGTCATTACTATTGAACCCGTTTACTTATTACCTAATATGATTAGATACAAACATGGTCAATGTGAGGTCTAGGGTATTCTTAGTCATAGCTAATGAAGACCATGCCCCTTATCAACAAGAGTATTACACAGTGCATAAATGTTCAAGAATCAATTTCTTATAGGGTTTCATTACCGTGATCTATAAATCCCTACTTGATAATTATTACACCCTTATTTACTTTTTCTTAGCCCTTATTTCAAGTTAGAACATTTATATACATGTATTCTATGTTGGAATAATTAAGTCTTCCTACCATAACATTTATTTACATTAGATGTATTAATTAATCCTTTATGGTTAATTCTATGTAATATAGTAGGAAATTGACTTGTGTGGACCACAAGGCAACATGAGAGGATCAAAATACATCCAAGGTGTAGACCACAAGCCACCTAGGCCACTTCGGCGCATTTCAAACTTATTTTGGATAAGATTTAGCTAAGAAAGGTGCTTTCCTAGAAATTACTGCTTGTTACCCTATGAGGAAAAGCTAGTCTACCTAGGAAACTTGTTTTTTGCACCCATGACTTTAATTAATGATTTTTCCTTCCAAATTTAGTATTTGGCATTTTTTTCCATCATACATCACCTTCAAATCACTAATTAGCCAATTAGTGAGCTTTTGGAGAGATTTGGAAAGTCTACTTCCAACCTAGGGGGGATGAGCATATTTTTAGTAAGTCTGATGAATAGAATATTCTTTTGGCATACTTAGCCATTCGAATCTCTGTTGTAAATTTATATAACAGAATCCTATTACTTTCATAAGGTTGGCTGAATTATTTTTTTCATGAGAAGTTAATACAGAATTCTAGCTTGTGCATAATTTTTTGTGTCTTTGACTAGTTGTGTGAGATTTTCTTATGAGAGAGTGTAATTGCTTATTAATATCTTGATGTGGACTGAATTTCACATGGTATCAGAGATATCAAGATATTCCTATCATCTCTGATTGTTTTGCAGGATCCAACCAGTTTCAGGAAGGGCACATTGATCAATTCACCGGGTGAATTCTATTCTCTACAGGGCACATTTTGGCATATAGAAGTGTTATAAAATCAGTCCATAAGTTATTTTAAAGAAGCAATCGATCATACACAACAAATCATACTCACTCCATTCAATTACTTTGATTGGAAGGTGTAGATGGAGATTCTACTGAGGAGCAAAGGGCTCTACAGGGTGACCATGGTAACTGAAGCTGATCCAACCTCAGCAGTAGAGAAATCTAAATGGCATACTCGAAGGGATGAAGCCTATGGGATGTTATGTCTCACTACATATAGAGAGATTCTATTTTATCCTGATGACCTCACTTCACCCAATGAAGTATGGCTGAACTTCAAGAATTGTTCGGTAAAACCGATGAATTGAGAGGCCACCAATTGGATAACTAGCTAGTCTCTTTGAGTCCACAAAATTTTGATAATATAAAGGATTTATTCTCCAAATTTAAATCACTTGTATTGCAGCTGAAGCAATGTGGTATTGACAAAAAGGATGATCAATTATTTTTGGCCATTCTCTCTAATCTTGGCCCCGAATATTCAATCTTTGTCTCGACCTTCCATTTCACTCGGAAAGCAATTAAAAATTGGAAGAGCCCGACACTTTTAGAATTCATGGAGTCTTTGACACAAGAACAAGACAAATTGGTCTTGATGAGAGCCATTAAAAATCTATCCAAAGACCACTTTCTGAATGTTAGAGATTCAAAGGGTTCGAAAGGCAAGAAGAAATGAAATTTCAAGAAGCCCACCGGTGAGAGGAAAGACGAGAAGAATTTCAATGGAGAGACATCTAATTTCAAGAAGAATGAGAGGACAAAGTGAAATTATTGCAACAAGGACTTTCATCCTAAAATCTCTTGCATGAACAAAACCATTGACCTAATGGCTCAACTCTTGGGGAAAGCCAACATTCCTCTTCCAGAGAGCGCAAGGAGGAAGGATGGAGGACAAAATTCTGATGATAAAGAGAGAGTTCATGATCTAATGTCCAGTACATCCAAACCTTCTTCATTCATTATTGATTCTGGTGCATCAAGACACATTGTGTCTGGAAGTAAGCTTTTCACTTCACTTGACTCTTCCAGGGGTCCAAATATTGTATTGGGAGACAATTCTGAAACTTCTAGCAAAGGAAAATGTAGCATAGATCTCGAGTTTGGGTCATTTAATAATGTTTTATATGTACCTGGACTTGCTGCAAACCTACAATCAGTCTATCAGATGACCCATACAGGGATTCCCAAGAGAGTAACCTTTACCCCCAATGATGTTGAGATAGAAGAAATTTCAACAAGAAAAATTATTGCATTTGGTACTGCTAATCACTGTTCTAGAATTTACAAGTTTTCTCATTTTGTGCCAAACTCCTCACCTTCTTCACTATTAACCCATGCCAATGAGTCCAGCAAACTATGGCATGAAATATTTGGCCACCTAAATTACAAATACCTTTCCCAACTTCATGAGAAAGAGATGGTTATAGGGCTTCCCAATATCAAGTTTTCCAAAGGTGTCTGTCAATCTTACATCCTAGGAAAACACCCTGACAATAAATATGGGAGATCCAATTCTGATAGAACCACTGGACCATTAGACCTTATTCATATTGATATATCAGATCCATTCCTTCATAATTCTTTGAAAAAATCCAAATACATCCTCACATTCATAGATGACTTTAGCAGGTACTGTTGGATTTATTTCATCAAGCTAAAATATGAAGTTTTTGGTCTATTCAAGCTATTCAAAGCCCCAGTTGAGAACCAGTCTGGTAGGCATATTAAAATTATCAGATCTGATATTGGTGGTGAATATGTGAAATTAGAGTTTCAACAATTTTGTGCCTCTTCAGGCATTCAGATGCAACACACAGTTCCATACACACCTCAGTAGAATGGGGTTGTTGAGAGAAAAAACAGGTCTCTAAAGGAGATGGACATTTGTATGATTGAGGCAAAGTCATTGTCTCCCAAGATATGGGATGAGGAAATCAATTATGCCACTTACATTCAGAATAGAGTTCCACACAAATCTCTCAAAGGTATCACTCCTTTCGAGGCTTGGAGAGGTCACAAACCTGATATCTCTCATTTCAGGATTTTTGGCTCAAAGGCTTGGGCTAGGATTCCACTTGAGAAGAGGAGGGAATTGCACCCCCAAATCCAACCATGTTTATTTGTTGGATATTTAGAGGAATCCAAAGTTTATAAGTTTCTAAACATGACCACTCATAAAGCATTCATTGAAAGAAGTGTGCAGTTTGAGGAAGAGCCCTCTCAAAGCGTTGAAATTGGACAACCATCTTCACCACCACCTAAAGAAGAAGTAAGTGATGTTCTTGAAGTTTTTTATTATTATATTTCTGATGATGAGGATCATTTTATTGTAGATTCTAACTCACCTACAAGGCTTAAATAGTTTGTAAAACCTTTGCAAGCAGCAGGTGAACTAGTTGGCAATCCTCAGGGCCAAAGGAGGATTAGATCACAATTTGAGACTGCTCTCATTGTGAATGATCCTTACCTTTCCTAGAAATTTTTTATGATTATATATTATGATCCTTAGTCATATGAGGAAGCCTCACATGACCCAAGATGGCATATTTTTATTGATGAGGAGTTCCAGTCATTACAGAAGAATGAAACTTAGGAGCTAGTCAAGCTCCCCGTAGGCAGAAAATTGGTAAGGTGCAAGTGGATTTTCAAAACAAAATGTGCAGCGGATGGTACAACAGTAAATTAAAAAGAAATGCTGGTAGAAATGGGATTTTATCAGGTCCAAGGACTTGATTATAATGAAACCTTTGCACCTGTGACGCAGAAAGACTCCATTCGACTAGTTTTGGCAGTTGCAGCTTCCAAGCGGTGGGAAGTACATCACATGGATGTGAAAAGTGCCTACCTCCATGGAGAGCTTGAAGAAGAGATATATATGCAGAAACCACAGAGGTACACATCAGATCCAAATCTTATTTTCAGTTTGAAAAATTCTTTGTATGGACTTAAGCAAGCCCCAAGGGCTTGGTATGCAAAAATGGACAGTTTCCTACTGTCACAATTTTATGTTCAGTGTAAATATAACCCAAATGTCTATATGAAGTTATTAGATGGTTCTATAATGATCATTGTGTTGTATGTTGATGAGTTGATGATCACAAGAAGTTCAACAGATCAAATAGCCACTTTGAATACCGCTTTGAATGAAGCCTTCCCAATGAGTGATTTGGGAATTCTTAAGCAATTTTTTGGGCTTGATATTGCTCAAACAAAAGATGGAACCAAGGTATATTAGTCCAAATATGCATATGATATGTTAAATAAGTTCAATATGGCTGATTGCAATCCTTCTAAGACTCCATTTCTTTCAGGAGTTAGAATGGAAGAAGCAGAATCTACATCCTTGTTTGGCAGCACCTTGTATAGACAACTTATTGGCAGCTTGCTCTATCTTACTCACACTCGACCTGATATTGCTTATGCTGTGAGTGTGGCATATAGATACATGGAGCAGACACATGAGCTCCATGGTAGGGCTTCAAAAAGGATCTTACATTATGTGCAGGGTGCAAAGAGTGATGGGATTCACTATGTTGCAGATTCGAGCCTAGATCTCTTGGGCTTCACTGATTCAGATTGGGAAGGTAATAGCCTTGGTAGGAAATCCACATATGGATTTGTATTCATGCTTGGAGGTGGACCTGTTTGCTGGTCCAGCAAGAAATAGAATTCCATAGCATTATCTTCAGCGGAGGCAGAGTACAGAGGAGCAGTGAATGCTGCTACACAATGTGTATGGTTACAGGGGATTTTGTCAGAGTTTGAGATTTCTTTTAGTATTCCTACTATGATTTTTTGTGACAACCAAAGTGATATTATAATTTCATGTGATACAGTACAGAGGCAGAGAACCAAGCATATTGATATTCATATGCACTACATCAGAGGCTTAATGCGTGACCAAATCATAGATTTGTAGTATTGTCCCACAGGTGAGCAAATTGCAGATATCTTCACCAAGGCTTTCACAGAGAAGACATTTAGCTGTCTTAGATCACTACTTGGGATGGCTGAACATGTGGTGGAGTGAAGGGTTGATCAACAACTTTTCAATTTTGATATGTCCATGTATTGAGGGGAGGTTTTTCCCATGAGGTTTTCCTTCTATCCTTGTTTTTATGGACCAACAGTATTGTACAGGGTGACCAAGTCTTGTTACTGGGCCCTTAGTATTTCATTTTATGATATTTAAACCATATAAGCCAGAATTATGGTGGGGAGTTGGAATAATTAAGTCTTCCTACCATGTCATTTATTTGCATTAGATGCATTAATTAATCCTTTATGGTTAATTCTATGTAATAGACTAGGAAATTGACTTATGTGGACCACAAGAAAACATGAGAGGATCAAAATACATCAAAGGTGTGGACCACAAGCCATCTAGGCCACTTGGGTGCATTCCAAACTGATTATGGATAATATTTAGCTAAGAAAGGCGCTTTCCTAGAAATTACTGCTTTTTACCCTATGGGGAAAAGCTAGTATACCTAGGAAACTTGTTTTTTGCACCCATGAATTTCCTTAATGAGTTTTCCTTCCAAATTTCATATTTGGCATTTTTTTCCATCATACATCACCTTCAGATCACTAATTAGCCAATTCGTGAGATTATGGAGAGATTTGGAAAGAATACTTGCCACCTAGGGGGGATGAGCATATTTTTAGTATGTCTGATGAAGAGAAGATTCTTTTGGAATCCTTAGCCATTCGAATATCTATTGTAAAGTTATATAACAACATCCTATTACTTTCATAAAGTTGGCTGAATTATTTTGTTCATGAGAACTTAATACAGAATTCCATCTTGTGCATAATTTTTTGTGTCTTTGACTAGTTGTGTGACATTTTCTTATGAGAAAGTGTAATTGCTTGTTAATATCCCGATTTGGACTGAATTTCACATTCTAAGTGAATACTATAGCTTTTGAAACTCGTTATGCATGTCTTTGTATCAATATTTATTTTAAATACCAGGTGAATAATATAGCTTTTGGCACTCGTTATGCATGTATTTGTATCAATATTTATTTTAACTACTAGGTGAATAATACACAAGTTTGTAAAGGAAATTATCTTAGTCACATAGACCATTATCATTCCTTACAATTTTATGAGAACATTTATTTCTTATACTCATATTGTTATACAGTGCTCACTATAATTCCACTTGATCAAACATTTTTATTCTCATCATATCGTTATTATATTCTTATGTCACAGTTGATTTGTGGTCTCAATTTTCAATCTAATAGCTATACTACTACATACCCTTCATACCTTTAAATCCCCTTTTCCTTTAATTATGAATCTTTGAATATTTCTTACATAATATTGTACCATGTGTAATGCCTCCATTTGCATTATAAATTTTAATCTAATGAAATTTAATAAGTCCAACCTAACTACCAATATCATCATGTGCCGCATATCCACTTAAACCGAACTTCTATATGTAATTAAACATTGTCAATATAATGTTACAAATTTATTTAATATTTATTTTAAAATTAATTTTAATTGAATATAGTTGCCAACCATAATCTATTATAATTAACTATGATCAATTGTAGCAAAATATGGTTATTAACCAATCATGGTCAACCATCATTTATTAGGTAAGGTCAATGTTTTTGATATAATTATCCATAGTCAAACATGATAAAAAACAGTTATAGTTGCATTTGGTCAACTAATGTCAACCATAGAGCACTATAATAAATTATGACATCGTTTAAACTACCTATTATGGACATGGTTCACCATAGTAATCTATATTTATAAAAATCATGTATATACATATTGATTAATATTATTGATTTAGATATTTTAATTTACAAATGTACTAACCGTCCCTCCATATGTAAATATCAACTAACACAACCACATATTCAATTAGTATATTAGTGAATGGCATTAATATTCTCCACCCTTTTTTTAAAAAAATATTTTTTCATTTGGTGATTGTTCACTAATAATATCAATAAACTTTTTATCAACCAATTTTCATTAATACTTGTGCTTTATTTACATTAATATGCTATGAGTTATAAAACTACCTTACAATAAACTAGAACAACTACATAGTCAAAGATCATAGAATATATGTTAAATAGTTCAATGGTAACTATTATATAATTCACATATTTTACTATTAATTTTTATTAATATATATAAATGGTTTTAAAGTAATAATTATTCCTTGATTACTTTAATTACGTTTTCTTAAAATAAATAAATAAAATAATTGAAAAATAAAAGTTATTATATATATATATAACAAAAAAATAAATGGAAAATATTAAATATAAAATCTATTTAGTAATATATGATAATTTATTTTTTTCAAATTTTAAATTTAAACTAAAAAAATAAACCAACCTAAATCTATTTTAAATTTGATTTATTAAAATTAAAGAAATCAAAATTTTGAATATGTAAATAGCATATTTCATATTTAGAGTATGTAATTAGCTCTTGTTCAACACTGTGAATGGAAAACAGGAAGCTTAAGGAAATACAGAACCACTTGGTGGTAAGTACTTAGTTAACCCTTGCTCACGACATAATTAATCATGGTTAACTCATCCATTAATAGAGAACAGTAATTAAGATACTAGGAATCATAGCAATATACTAGTAGTTACGGCCATAAATACTAGACAATATTGTGCTTACTGACATAGTATACTATAAGCCTCTCTCGGATTAATGGTCCATCAATAATATATAGTATTTTCCATGGGATAGGTTTATTTATTATGAATCTAAAACAAAAATTAAAGGATAAAAACTGCAACGAGGGAGAGTTTTCAGAAAAGGGTGAAAGATCTAGAATAACACCCCCTAAACATATTTATATTTTGACATATTTTGTCAAACATATCTGCATGCAAAGATAGAAGCCAGTTTAGGTTTTAACCGTTCAAGAATTGGGAGCACAACAACAACCAACTACTCCAACCCTTGACCAACTAAAGGTCACATAACACTCTCTGTCCCTTCTCACCTCTGGTATATCCTAAAAGCCACAAAGTATGGAAACATTAGTATCTTTCGAGAGTGACCTGTACGCAACACCCTCCAGCTGGTTTCCCCAGGTGCGACCTTGTGACCTCCTACAGTGAGGACAACGGAAACTCCATCCACCCCGATTCTAATATCTTTACTCGAATTCAGTTAGACGCTCCATCCCATGAAAAATAATGCAATAAAGAAACTGTTATGCTGTGCATGCTTTGACTCTCGGTGAGCTTTAGCTCTATGGGATTTGGCACTTTGTATTGGGATTGGGAACTTTGCCACTTCATATTGGGCTTGGGAACTTTGATGGCTGTCGAGATGGCTGAGTTGGTCTAAGGCGCAAAATTAAGGTTCTAGTCCGAAAAGGCATGGGTTCAAAAACATGAGGTGGGAGATCCAACCTAGCTGTATAGTCATTTCCATAGAGAATCGCTCTATGACTATTCCCATCCCAATATCAGATATTGGAGATTAAGGCTTATGAATGAGGTCTCCCCTTGTCTATAAAATAAAGAGGAATCCAAGTTCAACCTGTAATATCTTTATTTTAAATGTGATGTCTACCCTACTATAGGATGTATATATTTAGTTGTTGGGATGACCTTGTCATAAAGGAATCTATTTGCCAGGGATTCCTATGAAGAGAGGTGTATTTTTAGGACAACATAGAGAGTAAATGCTATCACATGCACCTTGATGGATTTATAAAGGAACAATCTAGTCACACAAAGAAGTACTATACAACTATTCCATTAATAAAATATATCGCTCTAGTGCGGTTGATTATGGAATATATACGATACTCCATCATACAAGGGGAATTCATGTCAATTTATGGTGAATTGCAATTAAATAGAAGAAGTATAGACACCTGTATTCATATCTTTTTTTGGAATTTTTCCTAGATACAGGTTGCTTTGATTGAGAGAACATTGGTGAAAAAATATGTTTCTGTTAGTCTCGCGATGTAACCATGCAGAGACGGGATGAAAGGAAATACAAAAGGGCCTGCATATGTTGACAACTATGGAATTTGCAGGAGGAGAACAACAACACTAACAGAGACCTGCAAAGGCTGGCAACGCATATTGGATGGGAGCTAGACAATTTCAAAAGGATGTTGTAACAAGAAGAGAAACAACGAGAATAAGAGATAGATGAGACCAACCAAAAGTTGTCGAACCTAGAAGATGTAATAGAATAAGAGAAAGCCAAGAATGAACAGCTGAATGATAAAGTGAAAACCTTAGAAGGTTATTTGGCTATGCTGCAAAATCGATTAGAAAATTTGGAGTCGGGAGATCCTCAAGAATATAAAGGTTTTTTCTACTCTATTCCTCTACAGGATGATATATACAGGTTTGTTCCGCAAAGCTACATTAATCCAAAGAAGGGATATATGCCTGGTTCACTAGAGGATCTTCAGGACTCATAATTCAGGTGTTCTAGACAAGTTTTTTTTGTGGCACGAAAATTTTGGAATTTTTTTTTTTGGTCAGGACCTATATGGTCTATAGTAGAGATACAGTCTAGTATAAGTTTAGGTTTGGATTATGCAATTATAAATTCTCTGTTGTTTTTCTCAGTGGAAAAAATGTAATTTTGAATACTATTATCATGAACTCATGGCCTTTGGGATTCTGTTATACTCTTGCTGAGTGTTAAAACCCATGACATTATTTTTTGTAATATCACAGACCTATTATAGGCTGATATTATCTCAAAAATTAAAAAGTGCAGTACAAATTTTTCACCGACGAAGAATAGTTAACAGAACTAGTGGAAAAAGGGCTAGTTTAGGGCACAAGAAGATTCCTCCTGGTTATGAATCTGGGATATTTAGGTTCTTACAAATGTGTGGATGAATGTGCATAAGAAAAATAATCATAAACAGGTCCAACCTCCGAGTCCTATGCAAAAAGTACTGGTGCCATTTACATTTCAACAACAGTGATGTTTGATGTCTACTTTGATGCTTCCTTGGCACACCAACATATGCAAACTAAAATCAATGCTTACACCTAAATGTGAAAAAATGGAATATATCATACATCAAACTCTTGATTAGGTGTTATACAATTTAGTCTAATAATTTGGGAGGTTCTGGTTGAGTTTGGGAGCAAAGGGGGGAAAAATGTTATGTAGGATTGCTTAACTAGTAATTTTCAAAAATATTCCAAATGGTATGAGATTATCTTGTATTTAAAATATGAATATGGGATGGTATTCATAAATTTCTTAGGGAACCAACACAAATTATAGAATCTAATTTTAGCATACAGATACTTATTAATTGATCAAATTGTAAAACTAGTCAATTTCAGGTGCCCAATGAGCTAGTCTTGATTAATGAGGACTCAAAAAGCTAGAGAG
Organism: Larix kaempferi; assembly: GCA_027924585.1. Taxonomy (NCBI): domain Eukaryota; kingdom Viridiplantae; phylum Streptophyta; class Pinopsida; order Pinales; family Pinaceae; genus Larix; species Larix kaempferi. Next base: position 1,627,313 of record BSBM01000567.1, read on the forward strand.
GGTTAGGAAACTCTTATTTTTGTATGAGAAAGGATTCTATAGGGATTTAAAAACCAACATAAACCTTCAGAATTAGAATTAGTTACTCTGAGCTATGTATGATGCATAAACTGGAAAACTAGTCAATAAAAAGTGTACATTGAGCTAGTTTTTGAAAGATAGGCCTGAAATTGCCAAATCATGGACTTTAATTCATCTTATGATATTTAATGTGGATATTAAATTTTATTTAAATCAACATGAAATAAAATTGAGTTCATTAATCTTAAACATTAAATGTCCTAGCCTCAAACATCATAGATAATCTCTATACCTGAATTATTACAATGATAGAAGAAGGAGATTACAGAAAGGAATGAGAAGAGAAGTTTTGGTAATTGTATTAGATATGTAGGATGAATATGAGATGCTGGATTCTCCTGAGGTGCACATTGGCCTTCTTTGTCTTCTTGCAATCTCTCCCACTCACTACTATTTCTCTGTGAAACTCTACAAAACCACCTCAAGAAACTTGGATCTTTGCATCAACCTCTAAAGGATGGATCTTAACATGAAATGGATGGATCAAATATTCATTGTGGTATCAATGGATTCAATGGAACATGTGCATAATAATGAAACTGGAACTATGGGGCATGTTACGATGGTACCAGTATTAGTGCACCTGCAGAGGTGCCCCAGGGAGAGGGTGTCATTTTTCTCGCCAGGAGGGCTGTTTAGCAAGATTTTTCTGAGTAGGGATTATGGCTAGTCCCTCTAATTTCTCTCTTGGAAGTACTATGGCTTAGTGGCATTTTTGACTGCCTCATGAAAGGGATTGAAGCCTTGAGGTTGGTGTCTAAGGCTTGCAGGGGTGGATCACTGCGTTACATGACCCCAACTCTGTTCCACCACACCAACAGTAGGTGTTTCATCACTTAGACACATTTTTATCCTCCAAAGTATCTCTAGTACCCTCATATCCCTCCAGCTTGTTGATGTATATGTAACTTCGGAATGTATTTCATATATTTATTGTACTCCTATAGATATGTATTATTCCTCTATATGGAAGTGTCGTCATTTGTATTGACGAGTGTCGCCATTTGTATTGACAAGTGTCGCAAGTGTGTTAACTTGTAGATGGGTTATTAGACCACCTTGTAAGGGGTCGGCCTGGATTAATGTAATATGAGTTTATTGTGCTAATATAGACAAGTCGGCCCCATAAGATTATTGGGCAGTCATGACAAGTATAAATAGAGATCTCCCCATCTCTATTTGGATAACTTTAGAACTCACACTTCCATCACTCAGAAAGTGGCGCACATGTGAGGAGGAGGATCAGCTGCTAGGAGGAGTCTATCTCTATGTACTTTGGTTGTATCATTTCTCTATCTATCTCTGAGGAAGTTGTGGGAATATTCACCATAGGGTTTTCCCCACGGAAACTCTGTGTGTCTATTATCTCTCATGCTTTTGCTTCTTGTGATGATTGACATGCTTGCTATGATTGATATGCATTGATATACTGTACATGTTATTCTCTCAGTAAAGATCCTAGAGTATATTGAATGAATGCTCAAAATCTAATATGGTATCAGAGCTAACCTGAGAAGAAGACACTATGTAGTTGCGGAAGTTAGGGCTTCTTGGTTTTGGGTTTCTCTCCATAGATTTTGGAAAAGTAAAATGATAGATTAACTCTCCTCGGCAAGGTGAATCTATCTGTCCAATCAAAATTCAATTCTGAGCTGTTTCGGTTTTGGTGCTAAAGATTAGGGTTTCCACAAAAATAGGAATTTCTGAAATCTGAAGACATAGTTGGAAGCTCGTTGGAAAAATCGAAGCTTAGAGATTTGGATCGAGATTTTTGGCTGGGTAAATCTCCGGGAAACTCAAACCCTAATTCAGGGTTCTCCTTAGTGAATTCGAAAAGACTAAAAGGCATTTCTGAAGGGTGAAACTTTGCAAATCTCAATTTCTGAATATACCAGGATGATCTGTTCATCAAGGCGCATCTTTCTATCCTTTCAGAAAGTTGAAACTCAAAGTTTGAAATTTTAGGGTTTCTCTGACAAACCCTAATCCGACACTAGATCCAGTTTTTAGAAAATCAAGTGGTAAGACCTAAATATTTTATATTTCTATTTGAAGTACTCTTTAAGATGTCTCACCACACCAAGCTTGAGGATAATCTTGAAGGGTCTTATAAATTCCGAGCATGGAAGTATAGGATTGGGTTAATCGTCGAAGAAAATGAGTTGGACACTTATATAAGTGAAGAGGTCCCTATCCCAGAGGGAGAAGAGACTAAGGCTCTTCACAAGAGGAACTTGGTCAAGGAAAAGAGGATCATTTCTGATTCTATCAAAGATCATCTCATACCCCATGTGTCATCCCTAAATACACCAAAGGAGATGTTTGATTCCTTGACCAAACTATTTGAAGGGAAGAACATAAATCGGAAGATGAACCTGAGGAATCAATTGAAGACTATCAAGATCCAGAATGTAGAGACTATGCAGTCATATATCTCGAGGGTCTCCCAGATAAAATAACAACTTGAAGTTGTGGGTGGAGATATAGATAATGGAGAAGTGGTGATGACCACTCTCAATGGCCTTCCTAGGTCATGGGATTCCTTCATCCAAGGAATTTTTGCCAGGAAGAAACTTATCACTTTCAGTAGGTTGTGGGAAGAATGCTCACAGGAAGAAGCTCGAATTGTAGCTTGAGAAGAGAAGATGGGGAATGAAGACCAAAATCTCACAGCTCACTCCAAAAGACATGGTGAAAAGAAAGCTCACCATCATGGAAAGAAAGAAAGACATCACCATCAGAATCAAAGAGGTAGCCCCAGACCTCGAAGGAGCATGTCCTATGTCCGTTGTTATACATGTGATGAGAAGGGACACTATTCCAGAGATTGTCCCAGAAATAAGAAAGATGGTTCTCATAAGAAGAACTTCAAATGAAGACATCATGCTCATGCTACATAGGATGATGAACCACCCAGGAAGAGGGCTAGAGAAGATAGTGAAGATTCTTCTAGTGATGAAGAATATGTTTTGATTTCTGCTCTCACTGGAACCATTACTCATGGAAGTAATGATTGGCTTATATATAGTGGGGATTCTAAACACATGACAAGATTCAAAGAATCCTTTGTGAATCTATCTGAACATGATTCACCCTACAAGGTGAAACTTGGAGATGACTACCAGTATCCAATAAAATGGAGTGGTGAAGTCTCCTATAAACTAGACTCTGGAAATTCTATGAAGATGAAAGATGTACTTTATGTTCCAGGTCTCAAGAAGAATTTACTCTCCATATCTGCATTGGATGCAAAAGGCATGAGGGTTGCATTTATAGATGGCCAAGTCCTAATGTGGCCAAAAGGTAAGACTATAGATGGTGTAGTTATGATTCGAGAGCAAGAGGGAGGATTATACAAATTAAAGGGCCAACCAGAACAAGCCATGGTCCATGAATCAGTAGAGCCAAGTTAACTTTGGTACAGAAGGCTTGCACACATGCACTATAGAGCACTACGAATTGTAAGCAAAGCAATGGAAGTTCTTCCTGAAATCCAGACAAAGAATGAAGGCATTTGCAAAGATTGTGCAAAGGGAAATAACACCAAGAAGACATTTCCAAGTAGTGAAGGCAAGGCATAAGTAATCTTGGAAATTATCCACTCCGATGTTTGCAGTCCAATGTCATCCAGTTCTCTAAGTGGGTATGTATATTATGTTTCTTTCATTGATGATTTCTCTAGGAAGACTTGGATTTGGCTCTTGAAGAACAATGATGAAGTATTCAACAAATTCAAGGAATTCAAAGCCTTGATATAAAACCACACTGAAAAGAAGATCAAGACTTTTAGATCCGAAAAATTCACTTCAGAAGATTTCAAGAAGCTATGCAGTGATTTAGGGATTAAGAGGGAGTTGGCCACTCTCTACATTCCACAACAGAAAGGTGTAGAAGAAGCTACTTCAGAATATGACTCCAATAGCTCCTGCAAGGAAGCAAAGATTCATATGGAGTCCAACCAACAAACAAACAAAGATAAGTATTTGAATTATCATTTCTTGTATATCTGATTGTTTAAATTCAATGACGTATATACTTATGTTCCTAGACTTAGGTTGTGTATTATGCATATTAGAATAATTGAATACTACTAATATGCATGTGATGGGTAAGTGGCCTTTGGCACTGTACAACATCCCATTGCTACTTATCTAGAATGAAACCTCTTTGCTGACATGTTGGGAGTTGTGCACACTCTTTACAATGTTCTGGTAGAGATTGGAAAGCATCTAGAAAGTTACGGGATATGGATAAATGTTGTATTGAATCATTGGCTAAAATAATTGCATGACTGTATGACATATTTTTATGTATAAGAATTTGTTCTAAAAACTATGAGATGTTTCTAATCATGTAATTTAACTTGTCTTGTAGGAAAGATCGTATACCATCACCTACAAAGAAGGACTACAGCATTTGTTCCAGCAACAAAGCTATCTATTGAAGATATTGAAGAATATGAAGTTCCCACGATCCGGGATGCAGTATTGGAAGAATGCCATGATCCGTCGATCATGAAGAATGATGTGGTCCCAAGACCAGATGGGAAGTATATGGTGACTTCCAAATGGATCTATAAGATCAAGCATGCTGCAGATGGCAACATAGAAAAATACAAAGCTAGGTTTGTAGCTTGTGGCTTCTCCCAAAAAGAAGGGATTGATTATGAAGAAAATTTTGCTCCTGTGGCCAGATACACTTCTATTAGATAAGTACTTGCTCTGGCTGCAGTGATGAAATGGAAGGTACACAAGATGGATGTCAAGTCTGCTTTCTTGAATGGTGTAGTTGAAGAGGAAGTGTATGTGGAGCAACCACTTGGTTTTGAAACAAATGACAAGGAGTCATATGTGTGCAGATTGAAGAAATCCTTGTATGGCTTGAAGCAAGAACCTAGGACTTGGTATGGTAGGATGGACAGTTTCCTATCTAGTTTGGGATTTACCAAGAGTAAAGCGGATTCCAACCTTTACTACAAGGTTGAGGAAGGAAATCCTGTGATACTACTCCTATATGTGGATGACCAGTTTGTTACAGGTGATGATAGATTGATTGTCGATACCAAGAGGAAACTTGCAATTGAGTTCGAGATGAAGAACTTGGGTATGATGCACTACTTTCTAGGCATGGAGGTGTGGCAGAGTGCAGATGGAATCTTCCTTGGACAAGGGAAGTATGCAGTAGAGATCCTGAAGAGGTTCGGGATGATGGACTGCAAGGCCATGGCCACACCTATGGCATCGAACCTGAAGCTTCTGTGTGATGCTTCATCTAACCTGGTTGATGTCACTGTGTATCGTAATATGATTGGGTCCTTGATGTACCTGACGAACACGAGACCAGATATTTGCTTTGCGGTGAGCACATTGAGCTAGTTCCTGACGGATCCGATAGATGTTCACCTGGTTGTTGTAAAGCATATTTTGAGGTACCTAAAGGGTACAGTTGGTTATGGGCTCAAGTATGATGTGAATCAAAAGTTTAACCTGCAATGTTATGTTGATTCAGATTGGTCAAGCAGTGCTATAGATAGGAAGAGCACTTCTGGGTGCTGCTTTAGTATGGGATCAAGTGTGATCTCTTGGTGTAGTAGGAAGTGTTCCTACGTAGCACTGAGTAGAGCTGAAGCAGAGTATGTTGGAGCTTGTTCGGCTAGTTGCGAGGCAGTATGGCTTAGGAGGCTACTGTCTGATTTGTTTGATCTCCAGTTGAGTGCTACTTGTATATATTGTGACAACCAGAGTTGTGTGAAGTTGTCAGAGAACCCAGTGTTCCATGACAAGTCGAAGCACATTGAGATCAAGTTCCACTATATCAGGGACATGGTGTGGAGAGGAGCAGTGAAGCTCTTGTATGTTGCGACAGATGAGCAGATAGCTGATGTGCTGGCCAAGCCTCTTTCCAGAGTGAAGTTTGAATACTTCAGAGGGAGACTTGGTGTACTTCAGATTGAGATGCCTTCTAGAGGGAAGTAATGAGTCCGAAGACATAGATGCACACTAAGCCATTCTTACATGGTGGTAGGAAATTCCTCCCATGGTAAGATGTAAGGGCTGGAGCCATTCTCACATAGTGATAGGAAAGTCCTCCTATGATGTAGATGTAAGGGCTGAGCCATTCTCACATGGTAGTAGGAAAGTGCTCCCACGGTGAAGATGTAAGGGTTGGGGCCATTCTGGCATGGTGGTAGGAAATTCCTCCCATGACCATTGACATAAGTGCTGGGGCCATTCTGGCATTGTGGCAGGAAATTCCTCCTGTGGACGTTGATGTAAGTGCTAAGACTTTCCTAAATGGTGGTAGGAAAGTCCTCCCATGTCGATTGATGTAAGTGTTGTGTCTCACATGCTGGTAGGAAAGTCCTCGCATGTTGGTTGACTAGGTATCGTATGGTGCCAGGAAAGTCCTCCCATACTAGAGACAGTGTGGTGTGCATCTGGGTTGTGCTCTGTGGACTATGTGATGATCTGAAGACACTGATGTGATAGTATGGTACATAGGTTTTGCAGAGGCATATGATTAGTCATGAGATGCTCTTGCAGGTTTTGCAGAGGCAGTGTAATCATTCTTGAGAGATCTTGTAGGTCTTGCAGAGGCAATGTAATTAGTCTTGAGGTGTACCTACTCGATGGCTTGCTCACAGAGATGATGATGATCAGGATGATCATGTGATGATATACATCAGGTGGATGTATGGTGAGTATCAGGTTGATACTATGTGGTCGTGGACAGGTTGTGCAGTGGCATGTAAAAGATCCTGGGAGATTCGATAGGTTGAGCTGTGTGCTCGTAAAAGGCATGGGATGCTCGTGCGAGGTTTTTTCGACACACGTGATGAGTCCTGAGGATTCCACAGTATGACTAGTGATGATGAAGACCTACAGGTGGTGGGCCTACATCCAGTATGAAAAAGGACTGGCTCTGTAGAACTTCCTATGACGAGTAGATTCAGAGATTGAGCGAGATAGCAGCAGCAGTGACAATGATGATGATTCGATGACGATGATCCAGAGAAGAAGACTTGTTCTAGTGGATCTGTGTCGAGAAATACCTTTCTAGTTAAGAGGGAGTGTTGATGTATATGTAACTTCAGAATGTATTATATATATATATATATATATTTATTGTACTCCTATAGATATGTATTATTCCTCTATATGGAAGTGTCTTCATTTGTATTGACAAGTGTCGCAAGTGTGTTAACTTGCAGATGGGTTATTAGACCACCTTGTAAGGGGTCGGCCTGGATTAATGTAATATGAGGTTATTGTGCTAATCTAGACAAGTCATCCCCATAAGATTGTTGGGCAATCAGGACAAGTATAAATAGAGATCTCCCGATCTTTATTTGGATCACTTCAGAACTCACACTTCCATCACTCGAAAAGTGGCGCACATGTGAGGAGGATCAGCTGCTAGGAGGAGTCTATCTCTATGTATTTTGGTTGTATCATTTCTCTATCTATCTCTAAGGAAGTTGTGGGGTTTTTCACCTTAGGGTTTTCCCCACAGAAACTTTGTGTGTCTATTGTCTCTCATGCTTTTGCTTCTTGTGATGATTGACATGCTTGCTATGATTGATATGCATTGATATACTATACATGTTATTCTCTTAGTAAATATCCTAGAGTATATTGAATTAAATCTCAAAATCTAACACAGCTCACTAGCACCCTCTCTCTGGGGCCTCCTATAAAAAATGATGTCATCATTCTTAAAAGACTGTTATGCTTGATACGCCGGAGCATTCAAGGATATTCACATCTATTGGGGTTAGTTGGGGCATGGCACCCCCCACCCTACATAATATGGCCTTCAGAATGAACAGTTTTGCTCAATTTTATCCTTTTTAGTCATGTCTCAGTCAAATTTGGGGAAAACACCCCAATTTACCCACTACTTTGATTATTTTATATTATTTTTGTCTAAATTTTAAGTTGACATTTCTAATTTCAAATTGAAATTTTAAAAAGGCATGTCGGCCTGGATTTTAATTACTTTTGTAAAAGTGAGTGTGAAAAGTATAAATAACTTTTCCTCACTTCATTTTTACACATAAACTTTATGGGATTACACTCTTATTTCTATTTTTTTCCCTAACCAGGGCTCTTTGAGCGATGTGCACCTCTTGAGGATGATCATGCTTTCTAATTTGGGGACAAATCTTTGAAGTCTTTTCTCTTTTTCTTTGCTAAGGTGATGTTAAGAGTTGTTCTTTTTCTTTGCTAAGGTGATGCTAAGAGTTGTTTGATTAACACATGCAAAAGAATGTTTCTAAGCCTTTCTCTTTATGTCTTTTTGTTAAATGTTGGATGTATGCTTCTATAAGGTTGAATGGTAGCCATTGGTGTTGCATTTTTCCCTAGCATAAGTGATTTTCTAGCCTTTAGTTATCCTAGCATTGTTAACTTAAGTTTTAGGTCTCCAAAGTATGTCTTAGCTAGGGCATCATCAACCAACTCTTGAAGTTGTTGAGGAAGCCCTTGTTTTCCAAACTTGGCAAGCACCATCTCAAGAGGAGGGCAATCCTCCTTGATACCCTAGGGTTAGGGTAGATTTCTCCAATAAACCTAGGTTACTCTTCTCCTTTAAATCCTAATTTTCCAAGTTTGTATTTTTGTAAATATTATTGTTAGGTTAAACTTGCATTTTCATTTGTAATTATGCATTTTCATGGTAGAATTAGGGTTAGATTTAGTTTTGCAATTTTATAACAAAAATTATAAAAATAAAAATAAAATATTTTTTTGCATTTTTTGGCTCCCCTAAAATTTCGGCCCTTCATCCTATAATTTTGACCTGCCCTATTTGTCCCTAAAAACCCTACAGCGGAATTTTAGGATCCCTAAAAATCCCAAAATTATCAAAAACCCCCTAAAAAACCCTAATTTATGGGTTTTGTATCTTTTGTAGATAATATGTTAGATTAGTCTTATGTCGTTATTTTATGAGTATTGTACATTTTTTCATTATTATCTTAGTTTAAATTTTGATATTTGTTATGTTTTATGCATTTTTTTTAAATCCCTAATTCTAAGTTTTTTCTGTGTTTTTTTTCCACCCAAAGTGCAGATCCTAAACCCTCTATCCTACCTCACTGCCTTTCCTTCCTAAATCTGCTCCCTTCTCCTTCCTTCATCCTCCATATCCCTTCCACTTCCATCCTACTGCCCTCTCTTGTACTCATCATTCTCCAACTCCCTCTCCACTCTTGCAGCTCCCATTACCAACCCTTATCCCTTCTTTTCATTTTTTTTTATGCTCCCTTATTCCCTGCTCCTTCCTACCTTAATCGTTGCCTTCCTTCAATATTGTGCCTCCCATCTGAGCCCTCCTTACCTTGATAACACAGGTCTGCAAATTAATTTGCAGAACCTGTGTGTCCTCCTTTCTCCAGTGCACAAACACAAATAGAAGACCAAAAGCTAACACATTAATTTAGGTTGTCTTTGTTTTATTTCTTAGGTTAGTTTGTCATATTTCATACACCACGAAAGTTACATCTCTGCTGCGTTTTCTCATGTACATATCTGAGTTTTGTTTTGGTTTGAATTATAATTTATTTATGATAATTAAAGCTAGCTATTGAGTGAATGCTAAAGTGTCTGTTGGATGGTGGAGAAGTCCCTTGGAAAACCTAAACTTGCAATACTAATGTACTGTAGGTAGATTACAGATTTGGAAGTTGTGTTTGTAATAGGTTATTTTTGTTGATGTATATGTAACTTCAGAATGTATTTCATCCATGTATTTCATTTATATATTATTGTAATCCTATAGAGATGTGTCATTCCTCTATACGGAAGTGTCGTCATGTGTATTGACAAGTGTCACAAGTGTGGTAACTTGCCGATGGGTTATTAGACCACCACGTGTGGGGTCGGCTCTGATTTATATAATATATGGTTAATGTACCTAGCTAGACAAGTCGGTCCCATAAGGTTATTGGGAAAACAGGACAAGTATAAATAGACATCGGGAGATCTCTATTTGGATCACTCAGAACTCATTCTTCCTTCACTCAAAAAGTGGCGCACTAGTGAGAAGGAGGATCATCTGCGACTAGGAGACTATCTCTGTGTATTTTGGTTGTACTTTGGTTGAGCTATTGCTCTATCTATCTCTGAGGAAGTTGTGGGGTTTTTCACCTTAGGGTTTTCCCCATGGAAACTCTGTGTCTATTGTCTCTCATGCTTTTTCTTCTTGGAATGATTGACATGCTTGTTATGATTGATATGCATTGATATCTTGTACATGTTGTTCTCTCAGTAAAGATCCTAGAGTATTGTGAATTAATGCTCAAAATTTAACATGGTGTCAGAGCTAACCTGAGAATAAGACACTGTGTAGTGACAGAAACCGGGGTTTCTTGTTTATTGGGTTTCTCTCAATATATTTTAGAAAAGAAGTATAGTAGATTGACTCTACTCATCAAGGAGAATCTATCTGTCCAATCAAAATTCAATTATGAGCATTTTCAGATTTGGCCCTAAAAATTAGGGTTTCAAGAAAAATAGGAATTTCTGGCATCTGAAGACATGGCTGGAAGCTCCTTGCAACAATCAAAGTTAAGAGATTTAGATCAAGATTTTTGGCTGGGTATATCTCCGGGAAACTCAAACCCTAATTCAGGGTCCTCCTCAATGAACCTGGGAAGACAAAAAGGAATTTATGAAGGGTGAAGCTTTGTAGATCTCAAAATCTGAATACACCAGGCTGATCACCTCATCAAGGTGCATCTTTCTACCCTTTTAGAAAGTTGAAATTCATATTTTGAATTTTTAGGGTTTCTCTGACAAACCCTAATCAGAGACCAGATCCAGTTTTCAGCAATGCAAGTGGTAAGACCTAAATATTTTTTATTTCCATTTGAAGTACTCTTTAAGATGTCTCACGACTCCAAGATTGAGGATAAGCTTGAAGGGGCTCATAACTTCCGAACCTAGAAGTATAGGATTGGGTTAATCCTGGAAGAGAATGAGTTGGACTCATATGTAAAAGAAGACATCCCTATCCCAGACGATGAAGAGGCTAAGATATTGCATAAGAAGAACTTGGAAAGGAAAATAAAATCATTGCTGATTCTATCAAGGACCATCTCATCCCCCCTGTGTCATCTCTGAAGACACCAAAAGAGATGTTTGATTCACTATCCAAGCTATTTGAAGAGAAGAATAGAAATCAGAAGATGACTCTGTGGAACCAATTGAAAGGGGTAAAACTTCAGAATGGAGAATCCATCCAATATTATTTTTCTAGGGTCTCTTAGATCAAGAAACAACTAGAAGCAGTGGATGAAATGGTGGAGAATGGTGAAGTTGTCATGACGACTCTCAATGGCCTACCTAGTTCATGGGAATCCTTTATTCAAGGAATCTGTGTTAGAAAGAAGTTGGTATCCTTCAGTAGACTATGGGAAGAATGCTCACAAGAAGAAGCAAGGCTTGTGGCATGAGAAGAGAAGATGGGGAATGAAGATCAATCTCTCACAACTCACACCAAGAAAGGGAAGCCCAACTGAGAGCCATCTCACTTCAAGAAATATTCACATCACCATAAAGAAAGGAGCATATGCTTCACCTGTAATGAAAAGGAACATATTGCCATAAATTGTCCCAAGAAAAAGAAGGACAACAACAACTTCAACAAGAAGAAGAAGGGCAACAAAAGAAGGTATCATGCTCATGCTGCCGAGGATGATGAACCTCCCAAGAAGAAGGCTAGAGCAGAAAGTGATGATGATAACTCATCAAGTGAAGAAGAGTATGTTCTAATCTCTGCTCTCACAGGTACTATCTCTCATGGTTGTAATGATTGGCTTATTAACAGTGGGGCTTCAAAACACATGACTGGGTTTAAAGAATCATTTGCAAATCTATCTGAACATGAGTCACCCCACAAGGTGAAACTTAGGGATGACTACCAATACCCTATTCAAAGGAAGTGGTGAGGCCTCCTACAATCTAGACTCTGGGAACTCTTTGAAGATGAAAGATGTTTTGTATGTACCTGGGATCAAGAAGAACCTACTCTCCATATCTGCATTGGATGCAAAAGGTATGAGGGTTGCATTTGTGGATGGCCAAGTTCTAATGTGGCCAAAGGGAAAGACCATAGATGATGCAGTAGTGATTGGAGAGCAAGAGGGAGGATTGTATAAACTAAAGGGACAGCCTGAACATGCAATCGTGCATGAATCCATGGAGCCAAGTGAACTTTGGCATAGAAGACTTGCTCATATGCACTATAGCGCACTTCCAATCCAAGCAGTGAAAGCAAGGCAATCCAGTGATACTACTTCTATATGTGGATGATCTGTTTGTAACAGGAGATGACAGATTGACTGCTGATACAAAGAGGAAAGTTGCTGCTGAGTTCGATATGAAGGACTTCGGGATGATGCACTATTTCTTAGGTATGGAGGTGTGGCAGAGTGTATATGGGATCTTCCTTGGACAAGGGAAGTATACTATAGATATCCTGAAGAGGTTCACGATGATGGATTGCAAGGCCATGGCTACACCCATGGCATCGAATCTGAAGCTTCTATGTGATGCTTCATCTGAGCTGGTTGATGTCTCTATGTATCATCAGATGATTGGGTCCTTGATGTACCTGGCAAACACAAGACTAGATATATGCTTTGCGGTGAACACATTGAGCCAGCTCCTGACGGATCAGAGGAGTGTTCACCTGGTTGCTGTAAAGCATATTCTGAGGTACCTGAAGGGTACAGTTGATTATGGGATCAAGTATGAAGCGAATCAAAAGTTTAACCAGATTGGGCAGGCAGTGCTACAGATAGGAAGAGGACATCTGGGTGTTGCTTCAGTATGGGATCAAGTGTGATCTCTTGGTTTAGCAGGAAGCAGTCCTGCATAGCACTGAGTACAGCCGAGGCAGAGTATGTTACAGCTTGTTCGTCTAGTTGTGAGGTAGTATTGCTAAGGAAGCTATTGTCTAAGCTATTTGATCTACCGTTGGAGGCTACTGGTATCTTTTGTGACAACCAGAGTTGTGTGAAGCTGTATGAGAACCTGGTGTTCCACAACAGATCGAAACACATAGAGATCAAATATCGCTATATCAGGGATATGGTGCAGAGGGGAGCAGTGAAGCTCCTGTATGTTGCGACAAATGGGCAGATTGTAGATGTGTTGATGAAGCCACTAGTCAAAGTAAAGTTTGAGCACTTCAGAGAGAGGCTTGGTGTTCTTCAGATCGACGACACTTTGAGGAAGAAGTGATGGAGACATTTGTTGTAGCCATTCCTAGAATGGTGTAAGGGGGATCCTTCACATGGCTATGGATGTAAGCACTAGATGATGAGCATCAGGATGATGTTCTAGTTTCTGCTCTGTATGATCAGTTGGATCATTTACATTATTATGTATATGTATGCATCATGTTGGATGCTGGATATGATCAGTTGGATCATTTATGTATGCACGCATCATGTTGGATGCTGGATATGATCAGTTGGATCATTTATGTATGTATGCATCATGTTGGATGTTGGATATGATCAGTTGGATCATTTATGTATGTACGCATCATGTTGGATGTTGGGTATGATCAGTTGGATCATTTATGTATGTATGCATCATGTTGGATGCTTGGACCATGTATCTGCATATGTATCAGGCGGATACATTGCATGATCAGGTAGATCATGTATGTTGATATGTATTAGGTAGATACATTGTGTGGATCGTGTATCTATGTATGTATCAGGTGGATACACTGTGTATGGTGATATGTATCAGGTAGATACTTGGTATGCATCAGGTAGATGCATTGTATGATCAGGATGATCGTGGATGACAAGCTTCTCCAGATGACATGCATCAAGACAATGCAGTGATGATGATCAGGATGATCATGTGTACATCAGGATGATGTATGGAGAGTATCAGGTTGATACTCTGTGGCCATGGACAGGTTGTGCAGATGAGCATGTAAGTAGACCTAGGAGATCGGGATAGGATGAAAAAGGCCTCAGATGCTCTTTCGAGGCATTGCTCTAGGAGAACATGTAAGTAGACATGAGAGATCTAGACAGGATGAAAAAGGCCTCAGATGCTTCAACCAGGTTTTGTCATGACCACATGTAATTTGATCCCGGGAGATCTAGACAGGATGAAAAAGGCCTCAGACGCTTCAGCCAGGTTTTGTGGTGGACCACATGTAATGTGCTCTTGGGAGATCTGACAGGTAGAGCTGTGTGCTCATAATATCCTGGGATGCTTCAGCCATGATTTGTGGTGAGATCACATGTAATGTGCTCCTGGGAGATTCGATAGGTAGAGCTGTGTGCTCGTAATAGCCTGGGATGCTTCAGCCAGGTTTTGTGATGGGTCACATGTAAAGTGCTCCTGGGAGATGCGACAGGTAGAGATGTGTGCTCGTAACAACCTGGGATGCTACCGCCATGTTTTGTGATGCACGTAATAAGTCCTGAGGATTCCACACTATGGCCAGTGATGATGAAGACCTGTAGGTGGTGGGCCTACATCCAGTATGAAAAAGGACTAGCTCTGTAGAACTTCCTATGATGATTAGATACAGAGATTGTTTGTGATAGCAGCAGCAGTGATGATGACGATGATTCGAGGACGATGCATTAATGACAATGATCCAGAGAAGAAGACTTGTGCTAGCAGATCTGTGTCGAGAAATACCTTCCTAGTTAAGAGGGAGTGTTGATGTATATGTAACTTCGGAATGTATTTCATTTATATATTATTATAATCCTATAGAGATGTGTCAATCCTCTATACATAAGTGTTGTCATGTGTATTGACAAGTGTCGCAAGTGTGGTAACTTGCCGATGGGTTATTAGACCACCATGTGTGGGGTCAGCCCTGATTTATATAATATATGGTTAATGTACATAGCTAGACAAGTCGACCCCATAAGGTTATTGGGAAAACAGGACAAGTATATATAGAGATCGGGAGATCTCTATTTGGATCACTTAGAACTCATTCTTCCTTCACTCAGAAAGTGGCGCACTAGTGAGGAGGAGGATCATCTGCTACTAGGAGACTATCTCGATGTATTTTGGTTGTACTTTGGTTGAGCTATTGCTCTATCTATCTCTGAGGAAGTTGTGGTGTTTTTCACCTTATGGTTTTCCCCACGGAAACTCTGTGTCTATTGTCTCTCATGCTCTTGCTTCTTGGAATGATTGACATGCTTGTTATGATTGATATGCATTGATATACTGTACTTGTTGTTCTCTTAGTAAAGATCCTAGAGTATTGTGAATTAATGCTCAAAATTTAACAATTTTGCACTAGTTTATTCTTTATGTCACTAATTTTTTATGTAAGTTATTTATTGAATATCGAATGGTGGAGAAGTCTTACCACAAAACTAAATTGCTAGACTATTTATTTTATGTTAATGTATATTTACATACAGATTTTAAGATTACGTTTGCAACACCTTTGATCTTTTAAATGATAAATTCTAAGTCACGTACTTGCAATTAATACATTTAATTAGTTGTTGGATACATATTGTTGAATGATCTTTATACAAGAACTCATAAAGGATTAAGAAGTCGATTTATCGTCTAGTATATATATAATAAAATGAAGATTTGAAATGAGTCCCGACCTCCAAATCATGTGACTCTTCCATAGTCACAAGGATCGATTGGTATGTTATGTTCGTATTACTAGATAAAGAATTTCGGGCCAATATTAAAATCCAGACTCAAAGGCTCGGATCATCTCACTGTCTTATAGTAGGATATCGGTTTCTTCTGATGTGGTTTTAGATGCGAGTATGCCTAGTTCAGTCCCGAACTCGGCATACCTTTAAGGGAATCGATAACTGGCTTATGGTTCAAGATTATTTTACTACTTATATATTTGTTATGCTCTACAATGGAGAATCTTGAATACTGGAGTGCGGGGTAAACATTGTAACAGCTGTGGCATTGTCCACCTATGATTTTTCCCAACCAATCTTCACCCCTTCCAATTAAACCCTTGACCGAAACTCTTAACAGGCTTAGCCCCATCCAGTTTCCGTCAATGCCATGTCTACTTCCATCACAGTCATTCTACTGCAGTGAGCAAATGCTACAATGAATCGACCACCGCCACCAGTCTCAGATCCGGGATTACAGGATCTCGGGTTTAGTGTGTAGTTCTTAATAGCAGTATGGGATGCTTTATGTCTCACCTATTTCTCTTCTGCAATTAAGTTTGGCATTAATCGTGGTAGAGACCTTCCACATCAATGTCTGTCGTTAACTGCCATCTCCTTTTTGTGGTAGTATTTGATTTGATTTTTACTTTTGCAATGACGTCCAGCTGGAGAATTGGAAATCTTGTTTATTTTTGGTCGACACGCAGCCTAGAAAAAGAATAATAGATTATAAGCTTTAGTTGAATTAAGTCGTTTATTTCGGTGCTTTTAAATATTGATTTCCTTATCATCCCAAGACAGTGCGATGGAACCTGGAGCAAATCTAATTCTATGCATTTGAGAGAACGTAGACTGTATGTTAGGTGCTAATTGAACTAAGTTTTATATGGATGTATTATAATCATATGGTTTAAAACTTATTTATAGAAGTGCCATGGTAAACCTATTTAGATTGTTTTATTTTTTTTTTCCACCTTTAATATAAAGGGTAAGGTTGAATATCCTAGAAAAAGATGAATACGATATATATCTATGGAGTGATGTTGTATTCTTGAACCAAGATAATGCAGAATCTGATTTACCTTTTAAAAAATTAAGATTATTGTGATGTGGTAGTTGTGGGATGATTACAATTAGAAAAGTGTGAATGTTAGTTGTTTGGAGTCGACAACAAATCTTTTAGCAATTAATTTATATTGAAAAGTATATTGGTAATCGTTCTTCATTTTAATTAATGAAATGTTACACTAATTAGTTATGTAATGTTTGTTACATGTAAATATTGATAGATTCAATATTAATTACATTAAGCAGTAGTTTAAATTGAAAGGAACATTGGTAATATTTATTTTATTTTAAATTAATGATATGTTGCTCTAGTTGGTTATGAATTGTTGTTATTATTTTATGTAATAGTTGATTAACACTGGAAATAGATGATTGGCTTAAAGAATGTTGTATTCAGTAATTAAACAAAAGGTTTAAGTTAATGTTTAGTTTATGATTTACACATTTAGTAAAGAAATTCAGGTGAGAGGAATATATATATATTCATATAAATTAAGAATTGTAATTTATATAGAGTTCCTATGTAGTTGGCAGTTCTTATTAGTCTTAAAAAAAAAAAAATACTAGAACGACGGACTCTACATTTAGTATTTGTTTCACTTGCTAGTTTAGACAGACCCTACATTTGGTATCAAAGCACGGTCGAACCTAGTTCGGACCGAAACTTTTTCGCAACACCTGACAAATTGTTTATTTAACAAAAACTTTATTTGCTTGACAAATTAGACTTTGCCATGGACCGAAAGACTCACCGAGGTAGAACTAGGAGGGGACGAGCACGGGAAACACATTCGCCAACTCCTCTAGTAGCTACTCCACCCAGAGCCGAAGAGATGGTTAATTTTCCCGCTGGGGAAGTCATGAATATGATGAGAAACTTCCAAAGAATGTCAGAAGCACTATTGACCCGACTAGACCGCGTGGAAGACTGGCCCATAGTACCCGCAACTAAACCATAGAACCCAGCTCCTGCCAACATTCGCAGAGAACTGGAAAAGTAAGATTTCCAGACTTTTGGGGCTCCACTAAAGGAGCCACGGCAGAAGCTTGGTTGGAGAACATGGCAATGTGCTTCGCCTTGAGGGACTACACCTCAACCTTGAGGGTACACATGGCAATTTTGCAACTGAATGGGAAAGCCCTACTCTGGTGGAAGACCTTGAAACCGCAGTTGGGAGTCGAGGCCAATGAAGTGTCTTGGGAACTGTTTGAAGAACAGTTTTGCAAACACTACATGTTTGAAGAGTTCATTGAGAGGCAGCTCAATGAGTTCAACACCCTCCGATAGGGAGGAAGAACAGTGTAGGAGTATGAGATCAAGTTCAATGAACTTTTGAGGTATGCACCTCACATATCGACAGAGAAGCTGAAAGTGAACAAATATATTTATGGGTTGAACGACAACATTAGAGACAAGGTCCACATTCTTACTCTGCCTACATTGCACGATGCGGTACAAAAGGCTTTAATAGACGAAGAATAACTAGTAAACATAGGTCTATCCAAGAAAAACTTTCCCATTCGAAATCGGGTAGTACCACCTTCTGACCCACCGAGAGTGAATTTTGGTCAGTGAAATAACTTCAGAGGAGCTATGCATGGAAAACCAGTTAGGAACAACAGAACGTCGTACAAACCACCACCCAGAAGAGACAAGGCCAGAACATTTGGGAAACCAGCACAGTTAGGACCACGCGCCAATAACACACCCACTGGAAGATTAGCAAGAGGACCAAAGGAAGGATGTTGGGTTTGTGGAGGTCTGCACTTTCAGGTTGACTGCCCTCAGTAGTAGACAGGACCGAGACAGGGAAAGAGGCCACCTCAGACTACTGCTGCAGATCTGGGTCGAGCACATCATATACATGTGGCAGTCAACAACCATCAAGTGGAAGATCAGTCCACTGTACTAGAAATGAATAGCACACTTAACAGTGTGCAATTCTCCTTACTCATTGACCTAGGTGCTATTGAAAGCTTTATTTCTTATTCTGCATTAGAACGAAGCAAGATGATGGCATGTGCACAAGATGATTTTGACTTAGTCGAAATGGCATCCGAAAATACCCAGAGTGTGGGACTGAAACTTGAGAATTGTGAGTTAGACATAGGAGTATGTCGCACTAGAACTTCTTTCTATGCGACCGCCCTCGGAGATTATGACCTAATCCTAGGCATGGATTGGTTGGAATCCCATGCCGCCATTTTAGACTGCCATAGAAAGGAACTGAATTTTTATGATGATGAAGGTCATAAGAAGGTCCTCAGAGGGATGAAGAACAAGGTATCGTTGTGGATGATTTCCGCTTTACAGCTGAAGAGAAGCTTAAGGAAGGGATGTCAGCTATATGCGGTAATAGCAATGAACAAAGACAAGGACAAAACTGACATCATTGACCATCCTCTATTCGCGGAATACATGAATGTATTTCCTGAAGCCCTACCCAGATTACCACCTTAGAGAGAACTAGATTTTACCATAGAACTGAAGTCGAGAACTGAACCGATCGCAAGAGCTCCATACAGAATGTCCGTACCGGAACTAAAGGAACTACAGATGCAGTTACAAGAGCTCTTGGATCTAGGGCTGATTAGACCAAGCGTTTCCCTATGGGGAGCACCAGTGCTCTTTGTTAAGAAGAAAGATGGGTCGTGGCGACTCTGCATTGACTACTGCCAATTGAACAAGGCTACTGTGAGGAATCAGTATCCATTGCCTAGGATCGATGACTTGTTCGATTAGATGAAAGACACCACCATCTTTTCAAAGATTTATTTACGATCAGGTTACCATCAGTTGAGGATCACGAAAGCTGATATTCCGAAGACCGATTTTAAGACACAGTTTGGACACTACGAGTTCGTAGTGGTACCTTTTGGGTTGACCAATGCACCTAGTGTCTTCATGAACTTGATGAACGCCGTGTTCCACCAGTATCTCGACAAGTTCATGCAAGTATTCCTCGATGATATTCTTATTTACTCCAAGACACCAGAGGAACATGAAGAGCATATCCGATTAGTTTTACAGTGTCTCAGAGAAAACCAACTTTATGGGAAGTTGTCGAAATGCTCCTTCTTCCAGAAGGAAATCCACTATTTGGGACATATTATTTCTAGCAATGGTATAGCAGTAGATCCCGCCAAGATTGATGCCATTTGGGAATGGCCAGTGCAGACAAACATACATGAAGTGAGAAGATTCATGGGACTTGCGGGATATTATAGAAGGTTTGTCGAAGGGTTCTCGAGGATTGCGGGACCGATCACTGAGTTGCAGAAAAAGGAAAGGCCATTTATTTGGATGGATAAATGTGCCAAGGATTTCACAAAACTGAAAGAGTTGTTGACAACGACACCGGTTCTGAAAGTGCCATACATGGAGGAAGATTTCTTGGTATGCACTAATGCATCCAAGGACAGAGTCAGATGTGTGCTAATGCAGGGAGGTAGAGTGATTTCCTACTCCTCTCGGAGACTTAGACTGCATGAGTTGAACTATGCGATGCATGACATGGAACTGACTGCAGTAATGCATGCTCTATGCTTATGGCGACACTACCTAGTAGGAAGGAAGTTTGAACTTAAGATGGATCACCATGGATTGCAGTATATGTTTACTCATAGTGATCTAAATGCTAGACAGAGGAGATGGTCAGAACAGTTGAGCGAGTATTACTTTGACATTACCTATGTGAAGGGAACCCTGAACAAAGTAGCTGATGCGCTTAGTCGAAGACCCCACATCTTCTCAGTGATTCTGATGCAGACCAACTTGAGAGAAAAGGTGCTTGGGATACAATGAGAACACAAATGGTACAATGAGGTAAAAGCTGAGATAGAACAGGAACAGATGGAACTACCAAAGTATAAGGGTTATTCATTGGAAAATGATGGGTTGTTGAGATACAACAGCCGTATTTATGTACCAGAGAACAATGAGCTCAAGAACCTAGTCCTAGAAGAAGCTTACCGAGCTATTTATAGAGCACATCCTGGCGTGAAGAAGATGTATACAGACCTTTATCCTCTATTTTTCTGGCATGGCATGAAGAGAGATGTGGTAAAATTTGTCACCAGATGCATGGAGTCTCAGCTAGTCAAAGCTGAACATAGGAATCCCACCGGACTACTTCAGCCTCATGCCATTCCTGAGTCAAAGTGGGATATCATCTCCATGGACTTTATTGTGGGATTGCTTCTAACCCGCAAGAGACATGATACCATCTTTGTGGTAGTAGAAACTCTCACAAAGAGTGCACATTTTATACCCATCAAGAACACTTATCAGACCCTAGAGATTGCTAGAGTATTCATTGATGAGATTGTATGACTACACAAAGTGCCAAGGAAGATAATATCTGATCGGGGATTAATATTCACAGGTAGATTCTGGACGAGCTTCCAGGAAGCTATGGGAACACGACTCGACTTCAGCACTGCATACCATCCAGAGACTGATGGGCAGACTTAGAGAGTGAACCAAATACTAGAGGACATGCTGAGAATGTATGTGATGGATCAGCAGACCCATTGGTAGGAATTTCTACCCCTAGTAGAGTTCGCGTATAACAACAGCTATCAAAGTTCGATATAGATGGTGCCATTCGAGTTTTTGTATGGTCGACCTTATCGAACACCCTTGAGTTGGGACAGACTAGAGGACAGGACTCTACTTGGGCCTGAGGTAATTCAAGAGATGGAAGAACAAATGGCAGATATCCATGCTCGACTGAAAGAAGCACAGAATCGACAGAAGAGTTATGCCGATGGACATAGACTCAATAGAGAGTATCAGGTTGGAGATTGAGTATTTTTGCAAGTGAGACCGCAAAAGATTACTATCATATTTGGAAAAGGGACGAAACTATCTCCTAGGTTTGTGGGATCCTTCGAGATATTAGAACAGATAGGACCGGTTGCCTACCGTCTTGCACTACCATCGTCATTGCATAGGATGCATAATGTTTTTCATGTATCAACACTTAGACATTACATTTCTGATTCAGCACATATTATTGACATGAGTAAATTACAGATAACAGATGAGGGGGCCGTGACGGCAGAGCCAATATGCATATTGGACCATCGAACATGGCAGCTTAGGCACCGTGTGATTGATCAGGTCAAGGTTCAGTGGGATAGCTGTAGTCCCAGTTCTGCGACCCGGGAGGATGCAACTGAGATGCATCGAGACTTTCCTTTTTTGTTTTGAACTTCGGGATGAAGTTTTAATAAGAGGGGGTGTATGTAATGCCCGCCTTAACACTTATGCTTGATTAGATTATTTTTGAGACCTATGATTAATCAGACTACTTTTGAGACCTACAACTGATTCGACTATTTGAGGGCACCGGTTTGAAGTGACCCGGAGTTATAAAAACTTGGACCATGAATGATTGCTTTATATTTTATATGCAAAATGAAAATGGTTAGATAAAATGATGATTTGTTTATACTCGACTGACTGAGAAAATGAAAAATGATGAATGTTGAAATTACTTGAAATGAAAAATGATGATTTGTTTATACTCGACTGACTGAGAAAATGAAAAATGATGAATGTTGAAATTACTTGAAATGAAAAATGATGATTTGTTTATACTCGACTGACGGAGAAAATGAAAAATGACGAATGTTGAAATTACTTGAAATGAAAAATGATGATTTGTTTATACTCGACTGACAGAGAAAATGAAAAGGATGATATAAATGTTTTATAGTGCAACGCTACTAATATGCGTTTGAGTATGTGTGCAGTGGTAGGTAAGACGATTTACCGACTTACCCACAATGGAATTATAGGGGTCGTAAGAATGGAAAGAACACTTAGGGGTACGACGACTGACTGTTGACCCAGAATTAGCAATTCACGCACGGGTGAAGCCATTTCAGCTCACCCAGGGAAGCGTATGTCGTACGGGCAAGACCATAACAATTTGGTCACGTACGATGAGTTGAGGGGTGCACAATGAGGAGAGCCTTATCCCTTGACATCCCTTAGTCTCCAAGGAGCGTAGTTGAGAGATCGCGTTAACGGTTCCCGGTCGCTACGCAGCACTCCCCATAAGAAGGAAGAAATGAAACTGTCGGAAGGGCCCGCTGAAGAGGCACCTGGACAAGAGAAAGATAATTGTTATTTAAAGTAAAGAAATTGAAAACTCATTAAAAAAAATAATAGAAGAAATAAAGATAATATATATATATATATATATATATATTAGATGTTATTTAACAAAAGAAACATAATTCTTTTATAAATTTTATTATTTAAAAGGAATCATCTAAATAAAAACAACAGTTTACTAAAAAGTATTTAGTAAACTATTTGAGAAATAAAGGAAGAATAGAACTCTCCTACACCTAACTCCCACTGATTTAGGGAATTAGGTGCACATTAAAGACATTGAGACACATGTATTTGAGAATATTTGAAATTAAAATATTAAATAAAAATTAAATATGTGCATGGACAGACACATGGCAAACAATAATTTGCTATATAATGAGGGAGGAGAAGGAGAGAAGGACTTATCTTGCTCCCTAATGTTGGATGGTCATCATAATCACAGATTATATTATGATCTGTGGAGTTGGGATTAGCCAGAACGGGGATTGGGAGATCCTTTCGGGAGGCTAACTGTGTGTTCTTACGACCCCATTAGCTCGGGGGTTCAGGGTGAAGTAGAGTAACCCTGATACTGTAGGGAGGTCAACCGAGGGGTTCGTTAGTGATCGTGTGGAAGAACGGCGAGACCAATCTGGAATATCTAGACAGCTGAATCAACCGCAACTACAACGGTCTACCCATCTCATCTAATTAGGTTCAATGTCCTTCAAAGTTTTTTTTTTCTTTTCAGTATTGAGATGGATATGCTAATTTGGTTTTCAAGAGAAATTAAGATTTGATTGAGTTCTAGTATTAAAACTGTTTTCCTTGTTTATGTATTTTATAAATATAGATCCATGTATATTAAGATGGGGATGACGAACCCTTGGGTATGCATGGATCCATTCACATTGTGTTTAAACTCTGTTTAATCAGTATCATTGGATTCAAACTCTGTGTGTATTTTTCATCACTTCCAAAATTTAATCCATAAAAGTCAATTTGGTTAATGGTATCCAAACTCTGTTTTAGATCATATATCCCATAGATCGCTGCATCCTGTTCACTAGCAATACCAGAACCATTTCATCAGAGGTTGATTTGGATTAAGACTATTCGAACTCTGTTTACTTTCACTAGCGTATCCAGAATTCATAAATCAAATTTGTGATTGACCTTTAAAGCTCTGCGTAGATTCATTTCTTTGGCATTTTCTAGAATTTGCACAACGATTTGTATTTGACCTATCTTTGTGTGGATCCATTTATTTTAGCGTTTCTAGATTTCATACTATGAAATGTATTTTAATCTTTAAAACGATTCCTCTGTAGTTATAAGCATGGTTACAGAGATTGATGGAGTTTTCAATTAGCATTGTTGTTATAAAATATTTGAGAAGTCGATTTATTTATCAGTTTGAAGTTCATTTAACAGAGATCCAGAGATCGAGTTAACCCTCCCATCATGTGACCATCTCATGGTTACAGAGATTGATGGAGTTTTCAATTAGCATTGCTGTTATAAAAGATTTGAGAAGTTGATTTATTTATCAGTTTGAAGTTCATTTAACAGAGATCCAGAGATCGAGTTAACCCTCTGATCATGTGACCGTCTCATGGTTACAGAGATTGATGGAATTTTCAATTAGCATTCCTGTTATAAAGGATTAAGAAGTCGATTTATTGTCTAGTATATATTTAATAAAATTAAGATTTGAAATCAGTCCCGACCTCCAGATCGTGTGACTCTTCCATAGTCACAAGGATCGATTGGTATGTTCTGTTAGTATTACTAGATAAAGAATTTCGGGCCAATATTAAAATCCAGACTCAAAGGCTCAGATATCGGTTTCTTCTGATGTGGTTTTAGATGTGAGTATGCCTCGATCAGTCCCGAACTCGGAATACCTTTAAGGGAATCGATAACTGGCTTATGGTTAAAGATTATTTTACTACTTATATATTTGTTATGCTCTGCAATGGAGAATCTTGAATACTGGAGTGCGAGGTAAACGTTGTAACAGCTGTGGCATTGTCCACCTATGATTTTTCCCAACCAATCTTCACCCCTTCCAATTAAACCCTTGACCGAAACTCTTAACAGGCTTAGCCCCATCCAGTTTTCGTCAATGCCATGTTTGCTTCCATCATAGTCATTCTACTGCAGTGAGCAAATGCTACAATGAATCGACCACTGCCACCAGTCTCATATCTGGGATTACAGGATCTCGGGTTTAGTGTGTAGTTCTTGACAGCAGTATGGGATGCTTTATGTCTCACATATTGCTCTTCTGCAGTTAAGTTTGGCGTTAATCGTGGTAGAGACCTTCCACATCAATGTTTGTCATTAACTGCCATCTTCTTTTTTGTGGTAGTATTTTATTTTATTTTTACTTTTGCAATGACGTCGAGCTGGAGAATTGGAAATCTTGTTTATTTTTGGTCGATACGCAGCCTAGAAAAAGAACAATAGATGATACGCAGCGTTTATTTCGGTGCTTTTAAATATTGATTTCCTTATCATCCCAAGACAGTGCGATGGAACCTGGAGCGAATCTAATTCTGTGCATTTGAGAGAACGTAGTCTGTATGTTAGGTGCTAATTCAACTAAGTTTTATATGGATGTATTATAATCATATGGTTTAAATCTTATTTATAGAAGTGCCACGGTAAACCTATGTAGATTGTTTTATTTTTTTGTCCACCTTTAATATAAAGGGTAAGGTTGAATATCCTAGAAATAGATGAATACGATATATATCTATGGAGTGACGGTGTATTCCTGAATCGAGATAATGCAAAATCTGATTTACCTTTTAAAAAATTAAGATTATCATTATGTGGTAGTTGTGGGATGATTACGATTAGAAAAGTATGAATGTTAGTTGTTTGGAGTCGACAACAAATCTTTTAGCAATTAATTTATATTGAAAAGTATATTGGTAATCGTTCTTCATTTTAATTAATGAAATGTTACACTAATTAGTTATGTAATGTTTGTTACATGTAAATATTGATAGATTCAATATTAATTACATTAAGGAGTAGTTTAAATTGAAAGGAACATTGGTAATATTTATTTTATTTTAAATTAATGATATGTTGCTCTAGTTGGTTATGAATTGTTGTTATTATTTTATGTAATAGTTGATTAACACTGTAAATAGATGATTGGCTTAAATAATGTCGTATTCAGTAATTAAACAAAAGGTTTAAGTTAATGTTTAGTTTATGATTTACACATTTAGTAAAGAAATTTAGTTGAGAGGAATATATATATATATATATATATATATATATTCATATAAATTAAGTATTGTAATTTATATAGAGTTTCTAGGTAGTTGGCAGTTTTTGTTAGTCTTAACAAAAAAAAAATACTAGAACGATGGACTCTACATTTAGTATTTGTTTCACTTGCTAGTTTAGACAGACCCTATACAATAAAAAGGGAAACAGATTCCTTCAACATTGAACCTTTTTCCAAGTTCACAATCCATAAGCCTATAGCCAGAAGGCTCTCAAGAAAAACCCAACTTTAGTCTAACGAAGCTCACTAGAAGGAAAGCGAAGTGCAATAGATGACATCCAACATGAGCCTAAAACCTTGTCCAGGGGATGTAATCTTTCCAATCGTTTTGGATAATTTGATGGGGGCGGACGTCGAGAAAGTGAATATATGTCGGGGTTTGGGCAGTTGGTTGGTACATAAGTATCTTCATCGGAATCATCACTTGAATTTCTGTGTATTTCCTGGGTTGTGTATCCATCAAGTCAGATATGTGTTGTGAATGGATCAATTCATATGAATCCAGAATAGTAGAGAAAGACAGCTACATTGCAAGTCCAGCTGCATCTTGTCTAGATGATTTTCTTGTATGGTTATCACCAGAAGCTTTTGGGTGTTACCGCAAATTTCCCAATGGGACCTACTACCCCCTGATGATCAGGTGAGAAGAACTATTTTGTGATTTTTTTTCAGAAAGGATTTATTTTATACCATGCAGTGTTCCATTAGTCTAGATTTGAATTTGCACTTGTAAAAGATGTTTACTTGTTTTGTCTCTGAAATGGGATTTAACAGGTTTCTGTTTGTCATCATCCTGTATCATACAACATGATGGAAACGCCGTAATGTTAACCATGTATATTTTATTTTCCTTAACTGGAAAAAAAAAAAAAAGATATGGAGATCTCTATTAAAGCTTTAAAGTGTCAACTATGTCATTTCATTTATTGAATTTGTGCTTTGAGAGTTTACAAAACAGATATATCTAGGTAAAAGTTGAAAACAAATTTCTGCCTAGTGTCTATTTAGAACTGATTTTTCATTTTTCACTATTAGAAGATGCTTTCTTGTTTCTTGATGATGATATCTAACTAACCAGAAAATGGATGGTTGTACTTACCGTCTTATGGGTGTTTGCATGAAGTAGAAAGAACGGATCCTAATGATAATTATAGGCAATCCAGCCCTGTCACCACTATATTCGTCTCTGTTTGGGCTAGCGCTTTTTCAGCCGCATGGGGGTGCCCCTAGGGTTTTATGTGCTATAACCTATGAGTGTAATTTTTCCTGTAAACTTAAGAGAAAGCAACATACTAATATTCACTCAAGCGTCTAGAAAGAACTCAAGAATAGTGTTAAAAGTCATTAATAAAACTCCAACTCCAAGACTAACAAAAAATGACCGCTAAATAAAGTTAATTGAGGGGTATTCTAACACCAAGACTAAGAAAAAATGACCATGTTCTCAGTATTATTTTTATGCTTTTAAAAAACTGACTTTTCCTGTAGGATCCCTATGGGTTCTGTATCCAGCAAGTCAGATATGTATTGTGAATTGATCAATTCATATGCATCCGAATAGTAGAGAAAGATAGTTAAATGGTGAAGTAATTATCTATTGTACATGTGTGCCTGCAGATATCAAGGGCTTCTTTGACACCAAAGTCCAGCTACGTTGCAAGTCCAACTGCATCTTGGCTAGATGATTTTCTTGTATGGTTATCACTTGAATCTTTTGGGTGCTACCGCAAATTTCCCAATGGGACCTACTGTCCCTCTGATGATCAGGTGAGAAGAACAATTTTGTGAATTTTTTTCAGAAATGATTTATTTTACACCATGCAGTGTTCCATTGGTCTAGATTTGAATTTGCACTTGTAAAAGATGTTTACTTGTTTTGTCTCTGAAATGGGATTTCAAGGATTTATGTTTGTCTTCGTCCTATATCATACAACATGATGGAAACACCATAATGTTAATCATGTATATTTTATTTTCCTTAACTGGAAAAACAAGGACGATATGGAGATCGCTATTAAAGCTTTAAAGTGTCAACCATGTCTTTTCATTTACCAAATTCATGCTTTGAGAGTTTACAAGACACATATATCTGGGGAAAATTTGAAAACAAATTTCTGCCTAGTGTCTATTTAGAACTGATTTCGCATCTTTCACTATTAGAAGTTGCTTTCTTGTTTCTTGATGATGATATCTAACTGACCAGAAAATGGATGGTTGTACTTACCATGTTACGGGAATTTGCATCAAGTAGAAAGAGTAGATCCTAATGATAATTATAGGCAATCTAGCCCTGTCACCACTAGATGCCTCTCTCTTTGGGCTGGTGCTTTTCCAACCACATGGGGGTGCCCCTAGGGTCTTATGTGCTATAACTTCTGAGTGTAAATTTTCTTATAAAATTAAGAGAGTATCATACTAAGATGCCCTCGAGTGTTCAGAAATCACTCAAGAATAGTGTTAAAAGTCATAAATAAAACTCCAACTCCAAGACTAACAAAAAATGACCCCTAAATAAAGTTAATTGAGGGGTATTCTAACTCCAAGACTAACAAAAAATGACCATGTTCTCAGTATTATTTTTATGCTTTTAAAAAACTGACTTTTCTAGTAGGATCCCTGTGGGTTGTGTATCTAGCAAGTCAGATATGTATTGTGAATGGATCAATTCATATGCATCCAGAACAGTAGAGAAAGATAGTTAAATGGTGAAGTAAGTATCTATTGTACTTGTGTGCCTGCAGATATCAAGGGCTGCTTTAACATCAAGTCCAAACATATTTTATGGAACCATACCGTTCAGAGTTTGTTCGTCAAAGAATTGGCTAAAGGATGTTAATAACACAATAGAACCATTATCTATCACTCTATAGGTTACCATTGAACCATAGAACTAGGATGAGTGGTATAGAAGGTCATGTTCCCCTTCCCTGTACCATAGATTGTTCGTCCGTTGGATCTCGATGTACTGGTTGTTAGCTCTCGATGAAGAATAAGTTGCCATACACCTCTTCTCTTCATTGATTGGTATTGTTAATAGTTGAATTTAAATCCCTTGATAGTTGTTTTGTTATATATCACTAGAGCTTCCCTATTTAATCGCTCACGCTTATGTCTGACATTTAAGTCTTCTTCATCATCAGATTCTTTGCTCAGTTCTTTCTCATTTTTTAGGGTCCTGGATCACATGACTCTGCCACTAGATATGCTTAGATCCCCCTACTATTGATTAAATTAAAGGTGGTGTAGCCCATTGGGAAAGATAAAAGGGTAGGGTCGGCGTTGCAGAACACAGATCAAACGGGCATTGCAAGTCTAGCTAGATCTTGGATAGATGATTTTCTTGTATAGTTATCAGTAGAATCTTTTGGGTGCTACCGCAAATTTCCCAATGGGACCTACTATCCCCCTGATGATACGATGAGAAGAACAATTTTGTGAATTTTTTTCAGAAATTATTTATTGTATACCATGCAGTGTTCCGTTAGTCTAGATTTGAATTTGCACTTGTAAAAGATGTTTACTTGTTTTGTCTCTTAAATGGGATTTCTGGGATTTCTGTTTGTCATTGTCCTATATCATACAACATTATGGAAACACGATAATGTTAACCATGTATATTTTATTTTCCTCAACTGGAAAACAAGGAACATATGGAGATCGCTATTAAAGCTTTAAAGTGTCAACGATGTCTCTTCATTTATTGAATTCATGCTTTGAGAGTTTACAAGACAAATATATCTAGGGAAAAGTTGAAAACAAATTTCTTCCTAATGTTTATATAGAACTGATTTTGCATTTTTGACTATTAGAAGCTGCTTTCTTATTTCTTGATGATGATATCAAACTAACCAGAAAATGGATGGTTGTACTTATCGTCTTATGGGAATTTGCACCAAGTAGAAAGAACATATCCTAATGATAATTATATGCAATCTATCCTTGTCACCACTAGATTCCTCTCTGTTTGGGCGGGTACTTTTCCAGCCACATGGGGGTGCCCCTAGGGTTTTATGTGCTATAACTTCCGAGTGTAAATTTTCCTATAAAATTAAGAGAAAGAAGCATACTAAGCTTCCCTCAAGTGTCCAAAAAGCACTCAAGAATAGTGTTAAAAGTCATAAATAAATTGTGAAATGTGGGATCAGTTTATTGAAGTAAATTTCAGCAGCAAATGGAAACATACATATAGATAAGAACATGCACTTTGAGTGAAAGAAAAATTCAAAACAAATGTATGAGAGGGATAATATGTGTCTTGAATGGAAGAACAATTCAAAACCAGTGCATAAAAGTAACAACACAATCCCTGCCACACAATTACTATCAGAAATAACAAGGAAATTCAAAGAGCTAGATAAAAAGCATATAATAACTTGGCTAAAATTGTTAAAAGTCATAAATAAATTGTGAAATGTGGGATCATTTTATTGAAGTAAATTTCATCAACAAATGGAAACATACATATAGATAAGAACATGCACTTTGAGTGAAAGAAAAATTCAAAACAAATGTATGAGAGGGATAATATGTGTCTTGAATGAAAGAACAATTCAAAACCAGTGCATAAAAGTAACAACACAATCCCTGCCACACAATTACTATCAGAAATAACAAGGAAATTCAAAGAGCTAGATAAAAAGCATATAATAACTTGGCTGATAAATTAGCATAGAGGTTTTAAACAACTATAGATACAAAATAAACCATGGGCTTCCCTGTCAATCTCTGGTCTTTAGTATTGGAAATGGCATCAAGTATGGAATGCTGGAAGAATGAGGGTGAATAAGTGCTCCTAAAGTCTGTAAAAAATTATCCAATTTCCCCAACACTGATCTCCAATTGCGTTTAATAGAATCCAAAGGAAAGAAAGAAGTGCACCCTAAGAGATAAGAGAGAGAAAGAAAGACCAAACTGAAGTCAAATTTCCTTTTATGTTGTTTCAAATGTGATGAGAATATAACTGTTTACTATTATTGACCACCCAAAACCTCGATATAATTGCTGCTTGCGTATTTTGTAGTCCAAAATCTGTTGGGAACACATCACTATGGCATTGTCTCAAGAACTCTTTGTGCTATTTAATATTTTGATCAATAGACAGGCTGTAACAGCTTATCAGGGTGCACTTTGAACTTAAATACTGTTGTTTTTTATTGTAATCCTCAGCATGCATGTGTGAATCACTTTCCATTTTGATTCACAATATATAGTACGGTTGTATGCATGTTCTAAATGCATTGGAAATCCACTAGACTAACCTGCAGTAGAGCAATCCTCATGAATGTGTCTACCTTCTAATAATGATCAAAACTTCCACTCAAGCAGCTTCCACACGTGTTGCTTTTGCTCGAGCTGCTTCAGCCCAGGCCAATACTTCTGCATGTTCTTTGGCTTCTTCCCGTGCTTGTTCATCTTGAGCTATAGCTAACCTCATTTTAGTTTCTGTTGCCTCCCTTCCTGCTTTCTCTCTAGCTTCAATTTCTTCCTGGGTATCAAACAGCTTTTGCCTCTCATCCTACAGGATGCTTTGTTCTTTCATTAATATTTCCTCCAATCTCATATCTCATTGTGCTCTGCTTTTTGAGAGAGCTTTGAAAATGTGAATTTGCTTCTCAAAAGCTCCAGTAAATTCACCAATTTTGGAGACTAAGTTCTGATCCCAAACTTGAGAATGTGACAATAATTGACCTGTTGTATCAGAGTCCAGTATTCTATCATCCTCATCAGCTTCATAATATGCTACAACATGGTAATGCAAAATCTTGCAAGATAATTAGCATAACTTGTTTTAAAAAAATAAATTGGATCACTCAGA
The DNA here is from genome assembly GCA_027924585.1 of Larix kaempferi. NCBI lineage: Eukaryota > Viridiplantae > Streptophyta > Pinopsida > Pinales > Pinaceae > Larix > Larix kaempferi. The sequence goes on from BSBM01000567.1 coordinate 1,659,360, forward strand.
TCAACACTAACATCTGAAATGGATTTGGACATGGATATGTATCATACTCTTTGTTGTAGGGAAAAAGCTTTCACTGACTCTAATTCTTTTTTGTATTTTTAAATTTTTAATATTTACAAGGTAAACATAACTTAAGAATTAAAATTAGAAGTTAAATATAATACCAAAATGGTTGTCGACTAGCTAACCTGACTAGGTAGAAGGTGGTTGACTCGATGATGAAGGGGTTTAGTCTTCTTGGACAACTGGACAACAAAGGCTTCGTTTGCTTGTTATTTTCCATTTTTTTTGTGTGAGCCAATTGGTTCCTGGTTCAGGTTCTGGACCAGTTCATCCCACCACTCTAGGCCATATTTTGCGAAAAATGCTCAAAACTGGCATGTTCTAATGACATTGATTTTAAATGGCATACAATAACATATGTTGAATATGCAAATGTGTTGGAAAATTAAGATTGAAGAGTCCTACCTTTTTCAAAGATATGTAATTGTGGAACTTCTTGTGGTGTCATAAATTCTTCAATGATGATATAGGCAATCACATCACCTATTCATTTTAGTATGCAATGTAACCAACTAGAGCATTTTCCTACTAGGAAAGTTTCATGTTGTTACTTACCCCTACTGTTTCATGGTGGGAAACATTTCCAAATGGAAATAGACAAACATTTTCCAAGCTCGTTCTAGTTCTGCAAATCTATCAAGACATTTCCTGAAATTTTACTAATAAAACACCAATGTTAAGGCCAATTTCTAGCTCAAAAAATTGGGCTACGGAGGATTGAAGGTCTCAGACTGCACTTAGACAAGTATGGAAATCAATAAATCAAATTTGTATATATTATATTTTTTATTTATATTTTTTATTTATATTTCTGAAATTGATACATTTTCATATATATATATATATATATATATATATATATATATATATGTATGTATTACTGTTTTATTGTTTCACCATTTCCTAAATTTTTTAAAGTTCATTCCTGAAGCTGTTTTGTTTTTGGAAACTCTTGCTATTTCCTGTTTCAGGTAACATACCATAAAAGTTATCCTAGGGATTTTCATTCGGTGAAATGCACATTATTTACATTATTCATTGTCTTTTTTTCCATTGTCAATTGAATGGAAACTTGGTATTTAGCACTTGTCCAAGGTAAATGGAAATTACTAGGCAGTTTTTAATTTTCTTAGCATAATTTGTTTTTTTTCCCAAGTTCAATGGGTCCTTTAGTTCTTACCCTTTACTAGATGCTTTACCATTATGTATGGCCCAATTTTCTTATGAAAAATATTCTATCCATTCTATTCTCATATTTATTTGAATGTTTTGGTTGTTGTTTTTTAATTTCCTTAACATCGGAATGAACAAAAGCAACATTTGAAGGAATGGAGGCGAATAAAATGCATTGTTCTTGTACAAACATAAAATTTCATACAGATTCCATATGAAATTTTTGTACATGAATGTGATGTTCCAATGCTGACATGTTGTCTTGATTCCAGAAATGTCATGTTTCGTGTGGATGTAAAACAAGGAGCCCCCAAGGATGGAAACTCTCCTCTTGAGTTTTTTCAGGTCACTCACTGTTTTTAATTGCTCACCTATGCCACTTTACTTTATTTTCTCCCTTGGACAAAAGCACACACTCTTCCACCATTAAGATTCATTAGAAAAAGAGAGGAACATTAGCTGTAAGACAATTATGCAACTAGACATCATTTGAGGCATCTATTGGGAATTGCAAAGAACATTTATAAAACAAGTTTCTCACCCTCATCTGATCTCTCATGTCCCTCAATAAACTTGAAAGGACATTGTGGATAAGTTGTGTGTTATCTTTTGCACCTATCAAAATACACACAATGATATCTAACATCTGTGCATTCAGACTAATACAAGAATATTATTTCTTATGCATCTTTAACAAAATATTCGAGTATACAAAGGATGATATTTTATTATCTAAGTATTTTCATCCAAGTCTTTTCTTCTTAGTAATAATCTCTTTTTGTATTATGTAATATTTTTTTTTATTTTTTTTTATCATTGTACAGTTGAGATTCTAATATGTTTATATTGCATGGAAAGGCATCCTATGGATGGAAGAGAATATGGTTAGGGAAGAAGAAAATCCATAGGAAATAAGGGATTGGATCCATTAGGGATATTTTGGAAGATTTCCATACTTTCATTGTATAAAACTTCAATACTGTGAAAGTAAGACACTGGATTTTAATTTATGTTTCATATTGGAGTGTTATTTCATCTATTTCTAGGTTATGTTAAAAAAGCATATTTCTCAAGTAGAAACCACTCTCATAGTAACAAAATTGTTGTCATAATCAGTTAATGGGCATAGATTATATCACTTATATCATGAATTTTTATGTGACAAAGTCATTCAACATCATCTATGGTTAGCAAGATATAATATAGAATACCTTTTATCCGGGTGAATGCTTCAGAGAAAATGTGAAGTAAAGGTTGGTGACTATGGTGTGTAGATTGAGAACATACTTTCTTGATATCTACTTTATATCAAGACATATAGAGAGGACATCACTTGTTATTTGGTGTTACAATTCCATATAAAGGGGAAGAGAGATTAGGTAATACTATTAATGTCCGAAAAAGGATCACAAAAGTAGGTGAATGTGATTGAAAGAGTGCATCGGTGTAAAACAAAGTGTGAGTGCATAAGCAACATCTGAATACTGACAACAAACTGATAAGATCAAAGAATATAGTTAAAAGGACATCTCAAAGATGCTGATAGAAATGAGTCTTGTGAAGTCATGGCAACAATTAAGGCACATGTACAAGCCTTGTGAGCCAGGACAAAAGTCAGGACAGAAACCTTGTGAGCCATGTGCAACAGTCAAGGTTATCCTTGAGATATTAGTGCATAAGTCAATGCAAATCTAATCAATAGACACGATGAATGTACAAGTACTATGAGCTAGATTGATGTGTAATGATCTCCTGAAGATCAAGTCAAACAATCTTTCTTATTATGCAAATGATGAATTTGAGAAGAGCTAGTACAATGGCACTTGTAAACATTGGAAGAGAGAAGAAGAGTCAAACTAAAGCAAAGATAAATTACTAATGTAAAATTGAGTTATTAATGCAAAGAGAATTATTCATTCAAGCTGTTAAAGTTGAGTTATGTAAAGTTAAGTCATCTTGATAAAAGTCAAGTTATGTAAAGACAAGATATCTTGTTAAGTTGAGTTGTCATTAAAGCAAAGTCAAGTTACTAAGATAAGTTCAAAGGTTTTGAGGGATCACTTGTTTGAGTCAAAATTCATTAACAATATTAAAAACATGACACTATACTTTCCTGAATATCGACCGCTTCTATTGAATGTGTCCACTGATTGCAATATTTGTCTCTAGCATATTTGTAGGGGTACGCATTACTGCATCAAATGGAACCATACATTCACCAGGTTGATATATTGGACACATAGTTTCATAAAGTTGTATGAAATTCAAATTATAATAAGATATATCCTTGCTCAAAATGAATTTGCTACATCAAGTGCTTCCAAATGCTTTGTTTCTACTTCATTATCCTCAAAGCATAGTTTGCGCTGATGATTGGAGCATACAAAATTCAACATTTTCTAATCCACCCATTTTGATTACGTGGAAGAACTTATCTAATGAAATCAGTGAGTTTTATAAAGCTTTCCTTCTGAAAAAGTGCGCCAATACTAATTGAATCACGCCAAATTAAGTCCTTGAAATGCCAATGTTGCATTGAAGGGAATGCCATTATAGCATTAGATGGCACTGTCAGAGCAACTATGATATGGATTCACTTTATCCCGAGTCCTAATTAAGATACTGCTGAGACAAGAGTGGCCAACTTTTCATGACTAGTTATAGCTTGTCAATAGGAGTAGGATTATGACCGATATCGCCAGGATGAAAGGCTCTGTTCCATAACTTTTTGTTGGGCTACTTCTAATTGTTCAGTATCATGGTTCTATGCCCAGAACAGTATCCTTTGATTTGGCGCATCATGTATCCTTGTTAATCATTTGAAGGAAATGGGCACAAAATACAAATTTCCATATTTGAATTGTAGCTAGTTGTAGACTTGCAGTTTATTATTTATATTAGAATTTGATCATATGTAAGCTATGATTTGCCTGTGATCACTTCTGCATATGGGATGCTTATCTCCTTTCATCATTTCTGGTAGAGATTTTTTTTCTTAAGGATACTTTTGAATCAAAAAGTTGATAGCAGTGCTGAGGCATAATGTGTACCTCTTCTTCCATGTCTATGGTCTTCAGGTTTTGACATATGCACAACAGTCCACGGAAAGGACGAATTATGAGCAAGCTGCTCTTGCAGAAAGGATGCAGGAGTTTAGAAGGCAGATAGAACATGAAAGTTAGCGCTCATTTAATGATGTGGAGACTTCTACTTCTGGGGATGGTATTTAGGCCATTCGAAAGAGTTCTCATAAAATGATTGAACTAGTTACGCAATCTACTACAAAAGGGAAGGTACATATTTTGTTACAGCTTTGTTGATCTTATTTTAGGATTGGGATATCCCCTTCTTTGCATAGAACAAAGAATACTAGTTACGTATTGCAGTTGTTACTACAAATTTTTTTATCATAGATATTAGATTAGAGGAGTGGTATTCTGATTAAAAATTTGAAGGTCATTATAGCTATGTGTGTGTCTTAGCGTCTGTGTAAATACTTCAGATCTCGCAATGCTTAATGATTCAGGTGCAAACAATAAAACAAGGATACCTGTTGAAATGATCTTCAAATTTGAGGGGTGATTGGAAGAGGATGTTTTGTGTACTTGATAGTCGTGGATTGCTGTATTATTACCGCAAACAATGGGGCAAGCCAGTGGTAGGTCATCATTGTTGTTGTCAAGAGGGAGTATATGCTCATGAAAGTTTCCCAATCTTCTTTAATAATTTCAAAAATATTTTCTCTATCATAGCTAGCATTCATAATGCAAGTTCTTTGTGTTAATTATTTGTCAGGGAGCTGCAAACCAGCTGGCAATTCAAAAAGCTTCCCATTCATCTGAGCATGTCACTAGTTTGCTTGGATGGTTACTTTCTTCTCACCATGGGACACCCCAGGATGAGAAGTCTATGACACATCATACCGTGAATGTTCTTACATCTACCATAAATGTGGATGCAGAGCAAACAAATTTACGTTTTTGTTTCAGGATAATTCCTCCATTAAAGATCTATACTCTACAGGTACATGCCAAGATTTAATCTCTCACAGGTGTCTATGCATGGAATCTTCTCAAACTAAATATTCCTACATTAAATTTGATTATTGAATTTATAATTGGACAAGATTGAAAATGTTTACCGTGTTGTTTATTTTAGTAATAAAATTCATGGAGTCTCATTATAAGCATCTTTTCCTCATATCACCTTGTATGTATTCTTCCTGATGGTCAAAATGGAGTCTTGGTTCATCTGATAATGTTATCGATATTCTTTGTATTCTTCTTCTCAGGAAGAGAATGTTGTAGCGACATTCTTTTAGTACTTAAAGCATTATTCTTGAATATGTTTGACATTCATTTTGTTCCCATGCAAAATTTGTTTGAATATCATCATTGTCACGCAATAACAACTTCTTAAAGGGTGCTAGCTTAATGGTATAGCACCTGCCTAATTATAGGCAGGAGATTGGTGGTTCGATTCCTTTGTACCCTATCATAAATTAGTGACTAAGAAAATGACTAAATTCACATATATACGACTATTAGTAGCTAATTTCAAGTATCTTATAGCGTGACTAATGTTTAGTCATATTTAGTTTAGTCATTAATATGTTATCATCTAGTAGTTTATTTAGTCGTATATTTGGTCATTAATTGTGATAATCAATGACTAAATCAGTGACTAAATCAATCAGTATCAATGACTAAATCAATGAGTATCAATGACTAAATCAATGACTTAATCAGTGACTATCAATAACTAAATCAATGACTAATAAGTCAACCAATTAATGACTAGTGAAATGCGACTAGAGAGAAGATAGTGGAAATCGGATACTATTAGTAAATGACTCAAAAATAGTCGTTTATAGTCGAATTTTAGTCATTTTTTAGTCATTAATTTCTCATTTTGTACTAGTGAGTGCATTGTCGAAATGCTTGGATGGCTTGTCAAATGCACTAGTTATGTTACTCATGGTACGACTGCTGTGAACGAAATTCGGTAAACACATGCATATGCCATAGGGAATAGAAGGTCAAGTCTGGAGTATAGACTTGGGCCCACCGAGAACAACACCACAGCCAGGTAAGAGGTTAGGACACGAGAAGTGTCTAGGTAGGAGCACTACCTTTTGCTTTGTAGGAGTATTGTTGTAACCTTGAGAGATGTGTGTGATTAGTTCTAGGGCGACGAGACTTAAAACTCTCTATCCTATTTGTGGATCACCATGCCCAGCTCGAGGGTGGCCTTCGGAGGGACTGAGTATAAGTCGTCGAAGAGCCTACGGTTGGGTGGAGCGTTTAATTGCCCAAAACAGTTCCCCTTAATAAATATTTATGCTTGTGATTCATTTTTATGTATCGTGATTAATGAAAATACATATAGAGTTGTTGTAGTATATTTTATAATACTAATGAATGTTGTAAGTATGATGAAATACAGGAATAAGAAGACGGAAAGAAGAACCCTTCTTTAGTGATACCGAGGTGGTAAGAAATTTATTTTTGTGAAGGAATCATACTCATTGATATATATATATATATATATATATATATATTGACTCATCTCAGGTTTGTCTTTATGTGTATTCGATTAATGCAAGTGAAGAGTAATATTGATTATGTTTACTTATTCATGTATTCATGTAAATTTGATCGATAGATGGCTAAAGGAAAGAGACTACCATTGTTTGAAAAAGAGACTTCAGTATGATGCTAACCCTAGGGAAGAATAGTATCATACCCATGTTTAAGGTTTTAAAATTCCATGTATTTGATGTGAAAACATATAGTAGAAATTATGTTTAGTGTGCAAGCATGTCATTTTGGATGCAATAGAAGATTGGAGAAGTTCCTTGTGCAGTTGATTAAATGTGTAAAATATTATGTGGATTAAGAACGAGACATTACCTTAGACCAGTTTGCATTGATAGGAATCTATGCAAGAGTATGTGTAAACAAGAACATGTTGTATGCTTTTGGTGAGATTAATAGCACACTTACATCTAATGTTTAATTCAAATTATTTCTAATGAAAACTACAACCCCATGATGATTGAATATTATGTGGTTTGCATACTTCCATGTTTGAGAAGGTTTTCTATTATGCAACAAAGATGTGTTGACAAGTTTTCTAAAGGTCGAATAAGTAGGTAACTTATTGAATAAGCATCTTTGTGTAAAATGAAATCTAGCACATGAATGTATGTTTCGTGCACCGTTGTATTTAATGTTATAATTACCAAGTATGTTTGAGTATCGAATTGATTCATTACTCTACAAGTATTTGCACCATGATATATCTTTTGTTATTTGATATAATGTTGAACAAGTATTGCTTGTTATTATATGGAAATATAGGTGTATACCTTGGTTTATATCTATGTGAGACTTATGGTACATTGGCATGCTCCTGATGTTAGATGACTCTAGTTAAGAGTGCTTTGTTAAAGATAACATCGAGTTATGGAACTAGCTTATTGTGTAGAAGGAGTGTTCTTCTATGTGGTACCTATTTGTCTAGATGTTATTCACTTGGTAGGTGAATTGATGATTGTACCATGATCGAATTATGTTAATTAAAAATGAAAAAGAATTCCTCCATGTTTCCTCTTAAAAGTGACAAGGATTTTGGGATGTTAGATGTGGTATCAGAGCAAAGGTTCCAACTCTGGGACCTATAGGCTCATTTATGCTTGATGTTGCAACATAGATTTAGAGTTGCAATGAAATATGAATCATGGAAAATGTTATGATGATTATGTTTTTGTGATTGATTATTGACATCCATGAGGCTTTAACTAATGTGCATAATTGGTTGTTGTGTGCGAGGAATTAAACACACAATTATAAAGTCTTGGCAGTCAAGAACCAAAGCTAATTAAGGGCGACAGAATCGCTAGACCAAAAGGAGTTTGTAAAAATCACTGTAAGTGAATGCCTATATATGGTTGTTGAATTTAATATATGGTTATGTGCAGTAGGCTCAACTTACAGCTTGTGGTTTCAAGCCGGTTGGCCATGATAGTGGCATTAGAGTCACAATGAGAACCAAGGGTTCACTAATACAATGTTATGAGACATTATGATTGGAAAGTGGAAATCTTGAGAGCATCAAGAGAAACTTGAGGGGAAAAAGAGTTCCTGGACTCAAGTGAGAAGGCTTGAGGGGAAAAAGAGTTCATGGACTCAAGTGAGGAGGCTTGAGGGGAAACAGAGTTCCTGGACTCAAGTGAGGAAGCTTGAGGGGAAAATAATTCTTGGACTCAAGCGAGAAGGCCTGAGGGGAAATAGAGTTGTCCTAGACTCAAGCGAGAGGGCTTGAGGGGAAAGAGAAATTTTCAGAATTCAAGCAAGAGGGCTTGAGGGGAAAAACTTGGAGATGACTTGCTGATACACTCCAATGATGCTATTGCTAGTATAGTTATACCACAGGTATGCAAATGGAAAACAAAAATTGTGGAAAAAATATGTTTATTTAAATTCATGTATATGTGAATTAATGAAGAGCTTAAGTTGGAATGAAAATACTGTGATGTATTTTGTATTGTTGAGATACTTGAATGTGTCGTAGAGTGGTGACTGAAATAAAATGTTACTGTTAATTGTAAAAAAGATTGACGTACATGTAATTTTTTAGTTTAACATTGTACGCAGTATACTAATAGCATTATGCATGTATATTGTTTTCTTGTACATTGGATGTGATATGGTAACTCGGTGTGGCAGTTTTTGTTGTAACATGATAAGATGGAAGCACTTAGGGGTGCTGGTTATCTTTGTATTTCAGTGATTACAATTTAGGACAAAGTTGAACAATTTTAATAGCACATTGCAAAACTTAATATGTGTATATTGTAAACTAACACGCAGGAATGTCAGTAAGATAGTACAAGTTAAATAAACAGGCACAGTAAAAAAGTAAGTGATTATTCCTGGGAGCATGTGGCCCGAAAGTTTTATGTTTTATATTATGAAACTAACATGTGAACCAGGTAGAACTGGTACCAACATTGCAAAGTATTTTCTATTTCCCAAGATGGGGAGAAAAGTGATACGAGGGATAAGTATTGCAGGTATAAAAAACTATGTCTTTATGATGTTTTCATTATAAGAATATATTGTCGTTAATATCTATTGAAAAGAGAATGTGGTTGCATAAGGTAGGAATGCAGGAAAGAAAGATGCATAGGTGAAATAGTGCAAAAATTGACACAACACCGAGGATGGTGTTCTTCCAAGAGGGAGATTTTTGTAATGTCTCCATCTCTGGTAAAAGCTTTTATTACTCATTTTTTGTTTATCCTGCATGTCGACACTACCTAGAACCTAAACTAGTCCCCGCAATGCAACCTAGAGTGTAAAAGGGGCCTAGTGAGCCACAAGGGGGGAGTCTTAATGTCATTAAAGTCGCAGTAGCCTTGACTTGGTTTAGCTTTTCAAATCCAGTTAAGTTAATTTATGCTTGATATATTTTATTGGTATGCTTATGCTCATCTATAATTAAGTGAAGGAGCATATATTTTATTTATATGATTATCAATCATTAAACATAAACCTAACATCAAACATTAGTAATGTGTGTTACATTGTTTTAATTAAAATGCGTATAATGTAAGTGTTAATTTCATTAGCATTTATTGCACATATTTATTTACATGTTTTTACCTTTATATAACTAGGTGGAGGTGCATATATTTAGTTTATATGCATTAACATGTATTAAAGTAAATACATGTAGGTGTATTAATTAATATATGATTTTATATTAATTAATATATGATTGTGTATTAGTTAGCAGCCTTATGCCATTTTGGTGCCCATGTTGAGTTTTCCTATAGGATTGGGATCCCTTTAGTTTTACCATGAGTTCGAGAAGAATTCACATGCCTTTATTTCTCATATTATTCTATCCACCCCTTATAGAGCTCTCGCTTAAATGGAGTTTTCTTTAAGTTTTTCACACTCCCTAAAATTGAAAACATCGACGAGCATCTACTATCCCGAGCTCGATAAAAATCCACAAGATGATAAAATGGATTTTTCTTTAATTTTTTCATACTCCTTAAATGTGAAAACATTGGCAAGCACTAACTCACCCAAGTTCAATAAAATCCACAGTACGGTATCCATTTTTTTGTTTAAGTTGTAAATGCATTGCATTTTCCTACTTGTGCTTCTGAGCTTTATGTCGGCTTCCATCTTTTAGCTATTTTTCAAGCTTCCATTCCTTATCTCAATATCACTAAGTTATGCATCATTTTTTCTTTGTAGCTTCACACCCTTTTATCGAGAAGAAATACATCATGAGTGTCATTATGTTGCTCATGTTCCTTGCATTATGCATAGGTATGTTCCATGCGCCTAGAACTAGTTCGCTTGCCCTCAACACTCATTTCTTCCTATGTATCATATCATTCTTTTATTCCTTTTTAGGCTTTAATAATATGAAAAAGACAAAAAAAATTAATATTCCAAAAAGATGAATGGGAAAGAGTCACATTCTTACTTATGTTTGGTAGCAAGTTTCGTCCCCCTTTAACAAAGAACACTATTTTGAGTCATTGTCTATGTAGTTTGGGTTATAGTATGGCTTTAGGAAGATGAGCTCATTTATTCTTTATTTCCACTGACTGGATAATATTCCAGTCATTATGGCACAGTCATTGATGTCTCATACATTATTGACTTATATTGTTTCTCTTCTTGACTTACTGCTTCCTTTATCACTTATTATGTTGTGCTTATGTTAAAGGGAAGTAATTTTGTGAGTCACCTTACCTTCAGAATTCTCGACTTTAGTTGTGTGGCCTTCCCATGTCAAGTATGTCTCAAAATCATCAGTTTGTTCCAACAAATCTTTGGCCTCCTGCTACTAAATCATGTTGGATGATAGGGAATTCCCTAATTCCCTCCTTCCAATAGTTCACATCCCATCGAATCCAAAAAAGTTATTCATGGGATCGTGATCTAGAGTCCTTTTAGTACCTTGGAGCTTGTAGTCATCAGTGGAAAGTTTCCTCACTAGCAACTGTGGGGATACATCAAAGTTCCCTAATAGTCAGAGTCTGCAGGTGTTCGATGTCAAAACATTTATTCACGCTTGTTAGAGTGTACTAGGTATCTTGCCTCTCATTATCATTATTGTTGAGTTGGATTTCGTGTGGTAACGGTATACATCAATGACCGGTAATCACACATTCTCTTACTCTGTTCCACTTCAGGACATCTATTCACATGGTTTAGACTCGTAACAGTGTTGGTTGGTTTGAATACCTCAAGTCCGTATACAACATCACATCATTATGCTATGAATCAGGTTGTGTTGGATTTCCATTTACTCATATTTCGGAACTGATTCTTATGCGGATTGCTCTGTTCAGTGTTATTTCCAGTGATCTTCATTTGATTATGAGACATAGATTCACTTTCTATTTTCATGGTTGTGATTTACCTTTTTAGACATAGATCCACTTTGTGTCTATGCTCTATATTTTGACGTGGATCCACTTTGTATATTTGTGGCCATGGTCACTCCTTCTATATACTTCATGGACCCAGCAGGTACTTGATTTGGCATCCATTCTTTTTGTAACCCTTGAGAATGGGTGTGCCCATATTGGGAAGAGAACTTCTAAATTGATCCATTATAGGTACCGCATATGGCCGCTTTATGGGAAAATTCTTCCTAACTCATTCTACACTCACTTTTGAAAGGATTATAATGTATTTCAGCCATCGTCTAGCACTTTGACCTCATACATCAGGGGACATATGTTATAGCATTTTTTGTCACACTTGTCCCATAGATGCTATGATGACCGATCTTATCCATTCACCTCTTTTGTAGACTCCCTTTATACTTGATTAGCTAAGAACGAGAATTATTCTTGGAAAAACCTCTTAAAAGACTTTATTTTTCAAGATGTACGTATTCTACATGTATCTAGCCCGTGTCCACATGACCTGCCTTTGGCTAGCTCACGTACATGTCTATTCGAGGGTAAACAATAAAAAGAAAGTTAGTTTATGAGAAAAGTTTCAGTTTTTGCCATTCCCAACTGTCCCAATGCTGTAAGTAACTACTCATAAATCCCCTAACTTCCTCCTCATTAGTATAAAAGAGGCATAGGAGAAGGAAAATGAGGACACAAGTATTGGAGAGTACCCTGATGTTGTCGAATTATAATCATATCTAAAATCCCCGTTGTCCCTAGTCTACAAAAGCCCGTTTCCTCTATCTAAACACATTTTTTCAGTTATTATTGAGAGTCCCTATTACGCTAAAGTATTGAAGTAATTCTTTTGAGCATATCCTCATTGTGAACCAGATTGAGTGTGTGAAAGGCCTAGGTGGAAGGGCTCTGATCTTAGTTCCAGAATGGTGTCGCAATGAGATTCAGGTGAAACATGTTTGTAACTTGTTGTTCATTTTATAAAATAACTCTCTTTTCCATCCAATTTGAACATTTTAATTCAAGTTTTTAATTCTTGAACTTGGATGAGTTATTCAACAATTTGTTTATGAGTTACATATATTTTGCAGTAGTAACTATGTTCCTTTCAAATCTTTGTTCATTTTCAAGTTAAATATTAATGAAGTCGGTGAGAAGATTGGACCAGCATCAGCATAGGGATTCTACACCAATTTATTGGATTACAAGTAAGTTATAGTTTTAACCATTCTCTACCTATTTTAAGAAATTTTGATTGCAAAGGGTTTGGATCAATGTTGCTTGAATATTTGGAGTTTTCTTTTGGGTACTGCTTTGTGGTGGTTTATCCCAAAGACCACTAGGGCAGTTTAAATTCCTGAAACATACATTTTTGTACATGCTCTCAATATTGAAACATTAGTTACTATAGTTGAATGATAGGATAATCCAATTGAGGTGTGTGATGTACCTAAACATTATAGGGTTTATGTGGAAATGACAGATTAAAAACTTGTGTGTTTGCATTATCCAAATAGAAATTGAATAGCCTAAGAAGATAATTTAAGATCATTTAATATGTTGATGTGACTGGTACTGATAGAAAACTACTGTCTATCCATGTGCAAATCTAGGCTCTTAGATCCAATGTTAACGACAAGATAGATTTCATGTTCAATAACATTTCAACAATCAACATGGAGGCTAAATCCAAATATTTTTTAGATGATTTGTAAGAGCCATACTATCCATGGTTTTCTCGGTATATGGTGATGAAAAGGTCAATGTGATGCTTATGTATTTGAATCTTCTTGGTCATATATGTTTAGTTTGAAACAGCGTGATGAAAGAGATGAAAGAGCATTGGCACTTGGCCATCACTTATAATTCCTTTTAAATCTATTCTTAATTGCTGAGGTATTTTCTTGTTTGCTAATCTATTCACATTTAATGTGTAGAGCTAGCATTGAACCCAACAAAGATGATAGAGCCTTGTCACTAAGTTGGTCATTTATATTTCCTTTTGAAAATATGCTTGATTGCTCAGGTATTGTTTCATTTTCTAATCTATCCACATTTAGTGAAGGCATTTGAACAATAACTTTTCCTTGACATATGATGTTCAAGAGATATATTTTGTTAATGTTATTTAGTATGAATAGCAATTCCCATTGCTCTCTAGAACATCAACTATATGTATTACTTTATTAATGGTTATTGATGCTTGTTGTACCGTTTAACTAGCTGGTTGTTGATTGTTGCCATGGTGGAAAGAAGTTTACCAGTTTCTATTTCAATTGCAGCAACACTCGCATTAGTCATTTTTAATGTTTATCTTCAAGGTAAGCTGCTGCTCCCTCAACTCTAACTCTAGTGTCCCGAATGTGTTCATATATCATGAAATTAATATTCCTTTAATGCAGGAGTTGGTGCTATGACATTTACGTTCGTGAACCAGTGTTCACAGACGGTGTGGCCGGCAGGAATTCCTGTAGGTGGTGGCACAGAGATGGGACAGGGCGCAACATGGACTGTTGACGTGCCTGCAGGAACAGCGAATGGCATATTCTGGGGCCGTACCGGCTGCTCCTTCGATGCATCTGGTCGAGGTAGCTGCACTATTGGTGACTGCGGCGGCGCGCTCAGCTATACGCTCTCCGGACAGGCTCTCACAATGCTTGTGGAATATAATCTGAACATAGGGTCTCCTTGGAAAAAAAAAAAATCTGAACATAGGGTCAGGCAACAGTCAAGACTTCTATGATATCTCTGTGATTGATGGATACAATCTAGCTCTCTCCCTAACTCTCTCAGACGGTAGCTGCTATGCACAAGTATGTAACAGCGTGCAGTGCCCAGATGCCTACCTATTTCCCATCGATGTCACTAAGACCCGCAGTTGCGCTTCTGGTGCTACTTACAAGATCGTCTTCTGCCCTTGAATATCAACAACTACACTTCCCTGTAATGTCATATTAGTAATAAGAATACCCTTGTATTCATATGCCCTAGCTAGTTCTAGTATCGACTCTATGCAATAAAACGGAATTGCAAGTAATTATTTCAGTGGAGATTGAATGATTATTTGTGAATCATATAAGCTAATTCAATTCTGATTGATCGATTTAAGATCTCTGGACACTACTTACTTTTTCATGTGACTGATTTATGAGTTATCATGTGACTCTTCTAAAGGTAAATTTCATTTTTCCATCGAAATATATATATATTAAAGATATTGAGTGAGTTTTACATTATTCACATAACAGTTAATTCAAGTTTTGATTTATTAACCTTTTCATAGAATTCAATTAATTAACCCAACAATCTAATAAAAACTTATTTTATAAAAACTATTCTCATATTTTAACCAGCCTAAACCAGGTAGTGAATGGGAAAGGATTTTTTAATTGAGAAGTTTTGAAAAATGCTATTCCAAATTATTATTTCTTAAGATCTAGAAAATAGCTATTATATTTTATGTAGTTTTTAAGGTAGAGATGTTGAAAATTAAGTTGTAAAATTATTATTCAGTAAGTCTGGTATCCAGCGTTTCCTTGCTGGTGGCCGTATCCGGACCACCATGGGAGGAGCGTTATAGAGAACTGGCGCCGAATGTAAAAGTGCTCGGCCCGATGGCTCCTTCGGATCTTGCATGGTTTTATCCAACATTGCGACCCATGTAAAAGTGCTCCGCTCGAAGTTAAAATTTTATGCTCTTCAATAATCTATAATATACTTAAGTTAACTAGTTTTTTATATGTCTTGTTATCGTTACAAAATGTTTTCCCTATGCTGGTGTAAATACATAGTCCAAATAAAAGATTCGCCGACAACATGAGATATATAGTAACATGAGAGCCACTAACCTACAAATAAGTTACAACTAAAGATCAAAACCGTGTACACCATGTGATTTTCGGGTTTTGATTCTGTTATTAGGATAAGCAGATTTACTTTTATGGGACTTGAGAACTCGAGGATCTTTAAATAAATTGTGTTTTTTCTCCTAGACTTGGGAAGCTTGAACGTTTTCTAATGCTAAATAATAGGATAGGAAGCTTAAATTACCCATATTTTCATTGCTAACTACATTGATTGTAGCAGCAGTCTTCTTTGAGATGTTCTGAGAAACATGCACTTATTTGTAGCTTTCTGGGTCAGAATATTGGATGAATTGGCTTGTACAACCCATTTTATGTGTAGGTCTCATTTTGCATATTTCGGGTCCATAACATTCCTAGGCTTGTTTGAGGGTCTAAACAACATTTTTTTGGGCTAAAACAACCCCGTTGCTAATGCATGGGCCATGAAACGATTCTACACTCAGAGATCTTTCCACTGGTCCAAAGATCACCTCAACAAGAGTTTGTATGAAGAAGTTATGCCTTCTGCAAGTTGACCCATCCCACCATAGTCTCCACTGAACTCCACGCCATGTCTCATTTCTCGCACATGTGGAGCTAGTCACGTGTGGAATTTCAAGAACATTCTAGAAGGTCCAAAACCCTAACCCTAAATGTAAATCTAGGCATGTACAAACCCTAAAATTAACCCTAAATAGTTATCGAGATATGTTAAATAGCAGGCTATTAGGAAAAGAAGGGGCTCCATTTTATATTGTATTCTACCATAAATGGGCATCTGTAAGGGGTGAATGTGAAGATTAACAAAGGGAGTAATATATTCTATAGAAACCATCCAAGCCACAGTGTCCAAGCTAACTCCATCGTTAGTACCCATCTCCTTTTATATTTCCATTATACATAAAAGAGAAAGGAAAAGTCCTCATTTTAGTTGGGATTTTCCCAAGATAAATTTTGTGTCAAATGTGTGTGGATTGTGTATTTCTTGTTTGATCATTTATCTTATAGTTCTAAAAAAAAACTAATTAAAAGAACTAGTGGTAAGATTCGTTCTGAAAACTTGTTCTAGTGGAATGTCCATGGAAGTTTAGAGACCAAGTTACAACATTTCCTTGGATTTGGGATGCATATGCCGATGTTCTACCCCTCTCATAACCATGTCTATGGAAGTTCTTAGTACTAATAATATCTCAACCGCAAGGACCGAAAGGAGCTATTAGAGGGAGAGATGGGAAATCTAGGGGGAACCATAAAAGGGTCTAAAAGGGAAAGAACACGAGGATAAGATCCTAGGAACTAGAAGGGAGCACAAAGAATTTCCAAATGAGATCACCCGAGTGCAATGTACCACACATTTGATGAGCATGATTAATTTTTTATTTTGACTATGTTGAACTCTGTGTTTTACAATAATACTCATTCGATTTCCAGTGTGATTGTTTTAACTGTAGGGTGTGTACAAGAAGATGAGGGTCACTTTAGATGCAATTGGGTAAATGCGAAATGCATGAGAATTGTGTAAATTCACAACGCTCGCGTGTTATGTAAAACTAGGAATGGCGGTCTCTGAACCTGCCATGTCATTTAACATGTAGGATAGGATTACAAAACGCGGGAGTGTTATGGTGATACATAACGCGTGCGCGTTATGTATCACCATAACACTCGCATGTTTTGGTTAATATAACAAAAAAAAATAGACGGAACGAGCCATAGAATGACGACCATGGATCGGATCGACAAACCGTCAACTTCGTTGGATTCAGGACATTGAGATAGTGCTAGGGGTGCCCCTCTCCATTGGTCTCATGGCTAGCCAGTTGGTCAAGCCTACTTGCACATCATCGATATCTCGGTCCAAAATTTATGTGATTTTAAACAGGGGATCATGAGCGCCTTTGAACTAGGAAGAGGTAAAATGAGCTAGGTTGACGGCAATAAATGCTGTTTTTGTATGTTTGCAAGGATTTTGTAATGTGACAAGGTTTTTTCTCTATGCCTTCGAACTTGAAAGTCATTAACTAATTAACGCTGATGTTAAATGTAGGGAAAGCATCCCTATAATGCCATAAAGGAAAGAGTTCATCATTTAAAGCATCAACGTACTGGATGTTCAGCCACCATCCAAGTGGCTTGCGTATGCATCTAGAGTTTAATTTTAATCATTCATGTCATGTCCAATTGTATTTTAATTGGTCGATCCAAGCCACGGTCGTCATTCTATGGCTCGTTCGATACCCCTACGTCCTGAGAAGGTTGAAGCTGTAAAGCAACAGCTCTCTAGTATTCGTCCCGAAGCTCTTTTGTTTATGTCTAAGATAAAGAATCTCTCAGTTCGCGAGCTGGAACATACATATTGATCTTTAACAGGATTTATACAATCTCTGTTTTACGAGAAACTGACCTTAGAACTTCTCATAGCAAATGACAATGAATCCTTCATTTTTGCATTTGTTAGCAGAAGAAGATCAATTTTCGACAAAACAATGTAGTTATTACATGTGGAGGCAGTGGGGTTCCCATGGAAAATGAGTGTAGGGTTGAGTAGAGGAAAGATGTTAAGAAATGGGCTATTACATTAGCTTTTTCGATGGGCAAGCGGCTTACAGAAGCAAATATGGTGGGTTGTAGGTATCTATACTTTTCTTCCGACGGAAAATTGTAACAGGATTTCCATTTATAATACATGTAGATTTTTTTAGTGGTTTCGTCAAGAGAAAGTATCATTTTCAATAATAAGTGGAACCAGGGAATCCTTCGTTGTGTTCCGTTAGCCTTTTGTTCATCATTTCATGCTCTGATAAGTGGTAATTCACCTCTATCATCGAAACATTTATGTAAACCAACAGAATCTCGGACAATACTCCCTACTTTTAAACGCATTTTGGAGAAAGCAAGAGGACAAGTTCATCAAAGCGGACTTCATTCATATATATTCTCGTAATGTACACATAGTCCATCCTTATCGTGATGAACAAGAGTTTTATAATAGCTTGAATTTTTTGGGCATGGTTATCTCCTTATATTTGGTTGTCTGATTGGTTGACAAGCTTTCCTGAAAATCTGTAGGTTGAACTTCTTTGTTTTATTGGTAAAAAATTGGAAGGGATTTCCAAGTCACCTACAAAATGCTCCTTTGTTGAGTTGTTGAATCAGTATCCTAAAATTACAGAGCTTTCTATCTCAAAGTTTGTTGAGCGGCTCCTAGATGCAGTATCAGACTCAACAGACAGTAAAACATGTTATCATCACTGCACATTTTTTTGCACTATTCATCTGCAAATAACTACGTTTTTGCCCGAAAGGTGTCCCTAAAGGCCTTTTGATGTGAGACAGAACGAGCCATAGAATCATGACCGTGGCTCGGATTGACAAACCATCATACTCTGTTGGATTTAGGACTTCTTGTGAAGTGTCGTGCTATATGGGAGATAGGAAGGTGGGAGGAGAAAACACAGAATGTGGGAGGATAAAAAGCATTTTGCTAATATTTATTCACACACAAAACACGCGTGGTGTTTCTTGAATATTAAAAAAAAAAAATGTAGGTATTTAATATGTTTGGTGCACTGCTAAATAACACCTAGTTGCACAAAATGCCCGCGCGTTTCTGTATTCATAAACGCGCTAGCGTTGTTGAAATAATCAAAAAACCTTATTCAATAGTTTATTTAATAGTTTCTATGGGTTAGGAAACTAAATAGGGATTTGGTGATGAGGATGATGATGATGATGACGGTGATGATGGTGATGATGGTGATCATAAAGAAGAGGATTGGTGATCATAAAGAAGAGGGATGATGATGATGATGATGATGATGATCAATCATCAATCATGATGGAAGATGGTGGTGAGGATGATGATGATGATGGAGATGACAACGACGACGATGACGATGATGATGATAATGATGATGATGATGATGATGATGATGACGATGATGATGATGGTGATGATAAAGAAGAGGATGATGATGATGAAGATGATGATGAATATGAAGATGAGGATGATGAAGATGATGGTGATGAAGATTATGATGATGATGATGATGATGATGATGATGATGATCGTGATGATAAAAAAGATGATGGTGATGATGATGACAAATGATGATGATGATGATGATGATGATCAATACCCAATCAAGATGAAGATGGTGATGAGGATGAGGATGGTGATGATAAAGAAGAGGATGGCGAGGATGATGATGATGATCAATCATCAATCATGATGAGGATGATGATGATGATGATGATGATGATGATGATGATGAAGATGATCATGATGACGATGATGATGAATATGACGACGAGGATGATGAGGATGATGATGATGATGATGATGATCGTGATCATAAAGAAGAAGATTATGATGATGATGATGATGATGGTGATCATAAAGAAGAGGATTATGATGATGATGATGATGATGATCAATCATCAATCATGATGAAGAATGGTGGTGAGGATGATGATGATGAAGATGACGACGACGGTGATGACGATGATGATGATGATGATGATGATGATGATGAATGATGATGATGACGACGATGATGATGATGGTGATGATAAAGAAGAGGATGGTGATGATGAAGATGATGATGAATATGACGATGAGGATGATGAAGATGATGGTGATGAAGATGATGATAATGATGATGATGATGATGATGGTGATGATAAAGAAGAGGATGATGATGATGACGATGATAATGATGATTATGATCAATACCCAATCATGATGAAGATGGTGATGAGGATGATGATGGTGATGATAAAGAAGAGGATGGCGATGATGATGATGATGATGATGATCAATCATCAATCATGATGAAGATGAAGATGGTGATGAGGATGATGATGATGATGAAGATGGTGATGAATATGACAACGAGGATGATGAGGATGATGATGATGGCGATGATGAAGAAGAGGATGATGATGCTACTATTGCTGATGATGATGATGATCAATCATCAATCATGATGAAGATGGTGATGAGGATGAAGATGGTGATGATAAAAAAGAGAATGATGATGATGATCAATCATCAATCATGATGAATATGAAGCTGGTGATGAGGATGAGGATGATGATGATGATGAAGGATGATGATGAATATGAAGACGAGGATGATGAGGATGAAGATGATGCTAATGAAGATGATGATGATGATGATGATGATGATGATGAGGATGAATGATGTTGAAGACGGTGATGAGGATGATGATGATGATGATGATGATGATGGATATGACTATGAGGATGATGAATATGAAGATGATGGTGATGAAGATGATGATGACGACGACCGATGATGATGATGATGGTGATCATAAAGAAGAGGATGATGATGATGACCAATATTCAATCATGATGCAGATGGTGCTAAGGATGATGATAAGGATGAAGATGATGATGGAGACGACGAATATGATGGATATGATGAGGAAGATGATGATGATGATGATGATGATCATCTCAATCATCATCATCATCATGTAGTGGTAGAGGAAGGGGGATTAGGAGAGAGAGAGAGAGAGGGGGGGGAGAGAGAGAGAGAGAGAGGTTGTAGAAGTAAGGAAGAGAGAGTGAGAGAGGGGGGTTTAGTTATGGGTAAGGGGCTAGGAGGTGGGTTAGCGAGGGGGAGAGAGAGGAGAGAGAGAGAGAGAGAGAGAGGAGAGAGAGAGAGAGAGAGATTGAGAGGGCGTTAGTAATGGTTGGGGGGGGGAGGGAGAGAGAGAGAGAGAGAGAGGAGAGGGTGTTGGTTGCAGGGACTACGAAAGAGAGATGGAAGGTGTGGTTAGATGTAGGTGGAGGTGTAAGGAAGAGAGAGAGACTGAGAGAGCCCGAGATAGCAAGGGCTAGGGAGAGGAGGGGGTTTTTGGGCTAGGCAGAGTAGTAGGGAGATAGAAAAAAGTAAGATGGTTAGGGATGGGGGGAGAGGTTAGGGAGAGGGAGAGGGGGTTTACACACACACACACACACACACACAGAGAGAGAGAGAGAGGTGTTAAACCCATAGAAGAGAGAGTGATGAAGATGATGATGATGATGATGATGAAGACGACGACAATGATGTTGATGATGATGGTGGTGAATATCATGATTAATATGAAGATGATGACATTTTCATCATCATGATCATCATCATCATCTTCATCATCGTCGCCTCCATCTTCATCATCATCATCATCCTCACCGTCATCTTCATCATCTTCATCATCATCGTTGTGGTCATCATCACCATCATCTTCATCGTCATTGTCATCATCATCATCATCATCATCTGCGTCATCATCATCATCATCATCATCATTATCTTCATCACCATAATCATCGTCTTCATCATCATCATCATCATAATCATCATAATCATCATCACCATCATCATCTTCATCATCTTCATCACCGTCATCATTTTCATCACTGTCATCATCTTCATCTTCATCACCATCATCATCTTCATCTTCATATTCATCTTCATCACCATCATCGTCTTCGTCTTCATCATCCTCATTATCATTATCTTTCTCTCACCCAATCTAACACTTCAAAAAATAAATTTGTGAATATTAAAACGCACGCGCGTTATGTAATCACATAACGAGAGCACGTTATATATCCACATAACACTTGCACATTGCTTATAACATTGAGCACCAAAACACTAAAATTTGAATTTAAATACAACGCGCACACATTATTTGAATTTAAACATAACGCGCGTGCTTTCTTGAGCGCCTAATCACCCACTCCTCCCATGCCCCTGTGTCAGCCACTGTCCTATGTGGTTGGTTCGGACTTACCAAACCCGTGCTAGGGAATTTTTAGACCATAGCTAATTTCACATTTTCAACATTTTTATGAGTATGCCTGTTTTTCACCGCTCTCTATAGCATGAAATACCTGACCATTATTGATGAAATTTTAGGCATAGAGAGAATTTTTATGCAGATTCCAAATATGTAATTGTTTTAAAAAAATATTGAGATTTTCTATTTATTTCCTAATTTTCTTGTGTCATCACTTTGTTGGTCAAAAAACATACTGTTAGTGTTTATTCCGTAACTTTTTCATTTCACAACCATTTTTAAAAAAACTTGTATGCTGCAGTAGAGGACACCGACCTCTACATGCTGTAAAAAATCCAAGTCGAAATAACTACATTAAGACCTTCAAAGGCTGCACCCACATTTGACGTACCGTTCTCAAGGTTTGATCACTTACATAATTAAAAATAAATAAAAATTAAACATTTAATTTTGGAAAAATTGCACAGCACTAGTGCTACGGGTTCTATACATGTCTACCAATTTTTGTATCCCGAAACCATCATTTAGGCATCGAAATGCTGCACCACAAAAAACATATACCTTATCATTTGCCAAAAAATAAAAAGTGACTGTTAGAAAACATGAAACTTGACATAGCTATGCAAATTTTCAATACATAAAAGTTATATATTCGGAAACGTTATTCAATTTTCTACATTTCATCTTTTTTACTCAATGCAAGATATTTTGCGTAAGTATCTCAAAAAATCCAAGTAAGTTGAGGGATGCCTGATTTTTCAGTTTTCTATTGCATCTAACACACCAAAAGTGACCCTCATTAGCTTGCACATGCCCTGTACATATTTCGAAAATAGATTTCTATCCTATGTTTTGACTTTATTAATAAAAATAGTGAATGATTAATATATATATAAGAAATTATTTTACAGTACTATGTTGATACTATTTAGCTTTTCGGCTTCTATATTTATTATTTAAATATTAATTATCTTAATAGCTCTTTCTCTTACAGTATTATGAAAATGATGCAATTTTTTTAAATATGCGAATGATCTTCCAACAATAAATATTATATTTGTTCAGTAGGAATACTTAAAGTGAAAATTCATAAGATCAACATTCTATTTTCATAATCAGATCATTTCTAATCTACAACTTAAATACCCTTCTCTGTACTAGAGTACATCACACATGTGAAAGGAAAAATATAGAGAAGATTTATATTCATCTACCTATCCTTTTCATTCTTAATCATTCATTCATTTTACATAATTAAATATATAGTTCAGCAGTCTAACATTTCTATCAGCTAGAAATTCATAAAGGAAATAGCTTAATAAATTTGTAGATAGAATTATTCAGAGTATACAGTAAGAGTCTAGAAATAATAAAACAAATAATGCCGAACCTGTTTAAACTGTGTAGGTGGACAAACACCCAAAGAAGATCATTCCTCCCAACCATCTCCTGGAAGCAGCCAAGATCATTGCTTTAGGACCCCCGATCCTATTCACTGAACCACCGGGTCAAAGATACTATGTAGAAGCTGTTGAAATATTGTAACTTCTAAGAATATTATATTTGTATTATTCTCGAGATGTTTCATTCCTCCGATGGGACTTTATTATGTACCCGGAGATGTTTATTCCTCCAATGGATTATGGTAACTTGGGTTATTAGATCTCCCATGTGGAGGTCGGCCCTGAGTTAATTTATTAGGGGTTATTAGACTCTCTTAGGAGAGGTCGGCTCCATAGGGTAAAAAGTCAGTCGAGAAACAACTATAAGTAGAGGAGGTTGTTCCTCACTTATCTCACTCTTCCATCACTTGGAAAGTAGCGCACAAGTTAGAGAGAGGTCTACATAGGAGGTAGAGAAGGAGCTCTACTCTTGGACTACATCTTGTATTTGGTTGATCATCTTATTGAGGAAATATTTGTTGGGTTTTCTACCTCATGAGGGTTCAGGGTATTTTTTAAGGATTCTAATATTATACTTAAGTATAGTATCCTAGACAATTATTTTAGATTGAAAAAAACATGTATATAGATAGGTAGGAGAATATTAAATATGAAACATACAATTTACTACTAAAATGTGTAAATATAGGCGATATTAGAGACTAAAAATGACCAAGTAACGAATTTATTTTTTGAAAAAAAGCTCGAAAAATAGCTAATTGGCGAAATTTTGCCCTTAAAAATTACCCTGTGAGGGTTTCCCAGGGTAAAATATCTGTCTATCTTGTGATTGTGTTTCTTTCATTGATCTTGCTAGTCAAATTAGTATAAAATTAACATGGTATCAGAGCTAGCCTGAATAGGACATCTTTCACATGGTGAAAATCTCTCTCTCTCTCCTCCGGTGAAAATTAGGGTTTCTGAAAAAGTTGGTATTTTTGGATTCTGATTGCATGGCTGGATAGCCCTCCTCAAAATAGAATTTTTGAGCCCTAGATTGAGGTTTTTGGTTGGGTAGAACTCTGGGAAATTCAAACCCTAGTTTGACCAAAAGTGCAGAAAACCAGAGAACCAGAAAAATTGCGCACCTGTGCATGAGAAACCAAAAATTCTGTTGCAGATCTGGAAGGTGAAAAGTTGAAGTTTCCAGAAGCAGAACACACCAAAACTTTCAATCAAGCAAATCTCCTAGTAAGTATTATTCTATCTCTTGAGAAACTTCAATCTCTTTGACCCCTGGAGAAGATGGCTCCAAGCACTAAGCTTGAAGACAAGCTAGAGGGTATAGAAAATTTTTGGGCATGGAAATACAGAATTGGCCTCACTCTTGAAGAGAATGATCTTTCTCAGTATATCAAGGATGAGATTGCATAACCTGGAGAAGATGAAGCCAAAGAGAAGTATAGGAAGGATTTGATTAGGGCGAAGAGAATCATTGTTGATTCTATTAAAGACCACTTGATTCCCCAAGTGGCATCCAAGAAGACTCCAAAGGAAATGTATGATGCTCTTTCACGAATGTATGAGGGAAGGAACATCAATAGGAAGATGAATCTAAGAGCTCAATTGAAGAGCACAAAGATGAATAAAGGAGAATTTGTTCAAGACTATTTCTCAAGGATCTCCCAGTTCAAGGAACAACTAGATGCTATTGGAGATACCCTTGATGAAGATGAACTAGTCATGACTACTCTAAATGGTCTCACTAGACCATGGGAGTCATTTATCCAAACCATTTGTGCCAGAGAGGAGAGCATGAAGTTTGATGTGGTATGGGAAGATTGCATCCAAGAAGAAGCTAGGGTTGCCAACAGAGAAGCCCTGCTCAAAGAAGATGACCAAGCCTTGGCCACACACACCAAAAGAAGAAGGAATCAATCCTACTAAAAGAAGGACAGTCACAAGGAGTCTCAAACTCCACAAATATTTTAGAAGAAAGGAAGAAGAAAACACTCTTCTTTCAAATGTTTCAATTGCCACAAAATGGGACACATTGATAGACATTGTCCTTCAAAGAAGAAGAAAGATCTTCACCATAGAAGACATCAAGCACATCTTCCAGAAGATGATAGTGAAGAAGAAGATGAAGAAGAGGAAGAAAGGCCTCACAAGAAAAGATCTAGAAGAGAATAAGAAGAGGAAGAAAGGACCTTCTTCAAGAGAAGATCTAGAAGAAATGAAGAAGAAGACATAGAAGAGTATGTTCTATTCTTTGTACTCTCTAGATCTATAAGACCTGGAGAAGATACATGGCTTATTGATACTGGTGCTTCAAAGCACATGACTGGACAAAAGAAAACTCTTTCAAAACTGGAAGAGAAGACCTCCCCACAAAATGTGTCATTAGGAGATGACTATCAATATCCCATCAAGGGAATTGGTGAAGCAAACTACAAGCTCAATTCTGGAAACCCCATGAAGATGAAGGAAATATTGTATGTACCAGGATTGAAGAAGAACTTGCTTTCCATCTCAACATTGGATAAGAAAGGTAATAGAGCTACATTCATTGATGGACAAGTATTAATGTGGTTCCCTTGTCATTGGTGAATAGGAAGGAGGTCTGTACAAGCTCAAGGGCCATCCAAAAGCTTCCCTTGTTCATGAAGCCACTAGCCCAAATGAGATATGGCATAGGAGGCTTGCTCATATTAATTACAAGGCACTACCTCATGTAAGCAAGGTAGTTATAGGTCTACCAGACTTAAAGATTGATCATGATGGCACATGCAAAGGTTGTGCAAAAGGGAAGAATATCAAGAACCCATTTCCAAATAGTGAAACAAAGACTAAGAATACCTTAGAGTTAATTCATTCTGATGTATGTGGACCAATGCCATCCACATCCTTGAGTGGATATGAATACTATCTCACATTTATTGATGACTATTAAAGGAAGACTTGGATATAGAATGAAGTCTTTGGAAAGTTCAAGGAGTTCGAAGCCTTGATAGAGAATCATTCAGAAAAGAAAATCAAAATACTCAGGACAGATAATGGTGGAGAATATACTTCAAAGGACTTTGAATATTTATGTAAGGAAGCTGGAATCAAGAGGGAGCTAACCACTCCCTACAATTCCCAACAAAATGGTGTTGCGTAAAGAAAGAATAGAACCATCATGGAAGCTGTAAAGACAATAATACATGATCAAGACCTACCTATGTATCTCTGGGCTAAAGCAGCTAGGACAACAGTCTATGCGCAAAATAGACTATCCCACAATGCTCTTGATTTCAAGACTCCAGAAGAAGTGTTCACAGGAAAGAAGCCCGAGGTAAGTCACCTCAAGATATTTGGATGTCCAGTGTACATTCACATTCCAAAAGAAAAGAGGACCAAGTTAGATCCTTCTGGGAAGAAGGGAATATTTGTTGGATATTGTGAAGCATCCAAAGCATTCAGAATTTACATCCCAGGTTTTCATCATATGGAAATAAGTAGGGATGTGACATTTGATGAAGAAGCAGCTCTCAAGAGATATAGGAAGTGCCAGTATGAAGAAGTATATGAAGAAGATGCACCTCCTAGAACTAGAGAGGCTGTACCCATCCCTGAAGACGTAACACCTGAAGACCATGATATGATAGAACCACAAGAACCCCCCCTTTCAAACATTTCAAGGAAAAGAAAGCCATCATGGGCAAGAGATATTATACTAGGAGCAGAAAGGTATGGAGCTCCTGAAGGCTCCACTAGAGTAAGCAAGAAACCAAAGAAATTCTCCAACTATATGGCTTTGATGTGTGATCTTGTAGATCAAGAGCCTACTAGTTATGAAGAGGAAGTTCATAAGAAAGAATGGGTAGAGGCAATGAAAAAGGAATACTAGTCAATAATGAAGAATGATGTTTGTGATATAGTTTCGAAGCCAAAAGACAAAAGTGTGGTATCCTCCAAATGGATATACAAAATAAAGCATGCTGCGGATGGTAGCATTGAAAAATATAAAGCAAGATTTGTGGCTAGAGGATTCTCTCAGAAAGAGCGAATTGACTATGAAGAAACATTTGCACCAGTTGCAAGGTACACTTCCATTAGAACCATCATGGCACTTGCATCCATGATGAAATGGGATTTACACCAAATGGATGTAAAGAAAGCCTTCCTGAATGGTGTGATTGAGGAATAAGTGTACATAGAACAACCACAAAGATTTGAGGTGGAAGATGGAAGAACCCATGTATGCAAACTGAAGAAGGCCTTATATGGGTTGAAGCAAGCTCCCAGAGCTTGGTATGGAAGAATTGGAAGTTTCTTGACAAACTTGGGCTTTACCAAAAGTAAAGCTGATCCTAATCTTTATATCAAGGTTATGGATGATGAACCAGTCATATTGTTGCTATATGTGGATGATCTATTTCTGACTGGAAATGAGAAACAGATTATCGAGTGCAAGAAGAAGCTCTCATCAGAGTTTAAGATGAAAGATCTTGGATTGATGCAATACTTCCTAGGTCTAGAAGTATGGAAAGGACCAAATGGAATATTTCTCAACCAAGGTAAGTATGCTACGGGAATCCTGAAAAGATTCGATATGTTGGAATGCAAAGCCATGGCTGTTAAATTTTCAGAATTTACTTCAATCTGATCTAGGATCTTAACTGAGAGAACAACATGTACAGCATATCTACAGCATATCAATCATGGAGACAATAATGCAAGCACACAAGAGACACAAAGATTTACTTGGGGAAAACCATAAAGGTGAAAAACCCCAATAACTTCCTCAGAGATAGATAGAGCAATGATACAACCAACCAAGAGAGATAGCCATAACCTAGCAACAGATCCTCCTCCTCCATAAGTGCGCCACTCCTCCTTGAGTGCATGTGTGAGAAGTGAGTGAGCAAATAGAGTGCCTCCCGCACTCTATTTATACTTGACTTGACTTGCCTTTTTACCTAACTCATGTAGGCTCGAACTTAACCACATAACATAATGCTGACTGGGCCGACCCCCAATAGGGTGGTCTAATAACCCTTCGACCCACATGGCCGACCCCCAATAGGGTGGTCTAATAACCCTTTAACCCATATGACTTATACAGGGCCGACTCCAAATAAGGTGGTCTAATAACCCATCAAGTATAAGTTACGACACTTACAATATAAATAACGACACTTCCGTATAGAGGAATAATACCATCTCTATAGGAATACAATATACATATATATGAAATACATTCCGAAGTTACATATACATCAACACTCCCTCTTAACTAGGAAGGTATTTCTCAGCACAGTTCTTCTAGCAGAAGTCATCTTCTCTGGATCATCGTCACTGGATAATCGTCATCGAGTCATCATCATCGTCACTGTTGCTGCTATCTCAATCAATCTCTGAATCTACTCGTCATAGGAAGTTCTACAGAGCCAGTCCTTTTTCATACTGGATGTAGGCCCACCACCTGCAGGTCTTCGTCATCACTGGCCATACTGTGGAATCCTCAGGACTTATTACGTGCGTCACAAAACCTCGAAAGAGCATCCCAGGATGTTACGGGTACACAACTCCGACCTGTAGGATCTCCCAGGGCGCTATTACGTGTGACCCCACCACAAAACCTCGAAAGAGCATCTCAGGATGTTACGGGTACACAACTTCGACCTGAAATCTCCCAGGGCACAAATTACATGTCCTCCCAGAGCAATGTCTCGAAAGAGCATCCCAGGATGTTACGGGTACACAACTCCGACCTATAGGATCTCCCAGACATGCTCATCTACACAACCTGATCCACGGCCACAGAGTATCAACCTAATACTCACTATACATCATCCTGATGTACTCATGATCGTACTGATCATCATCACTGCAACGTCCTGCTGCATATCATCTGGAGCAACATCCTGAAGCTCATCATCCATGATCATCCTGATCATCATCACTGCAACGTCCTGCTGCATGTCATCTGGAGCAACATCCTGAAGCTCATCATCCATGATCATCCTGATCATTACTGCAACATCCTGCTGCATGATCCACCTGATCATCAATGCATCCACCTGATGCATACCAAGTATCTACCTGATACCTATCATCATACATGATCCTCTTGATCATACAATGTATCCACCTGATACATGATACATATCACCATACATGATCCACCTGATCATACAATGTATCCCCCTGATACATGTACAGATACATGGTCCAAGCATCCAACATGATGCATATACAAAATACATACACATGATCCAACTGATCATATCCAACATCCAACATGATGCATACATACATAAATGATCCAACTAATCATATCCAGCATCCAACATGATGCATACATACATAAATGATCCAACTGATCATATCCGGCATCCAACATGATGCGTACATACATAAATGATCCAACTGATCATATCCAAGCAGAAACCAGAACATCATCCTGATGCCCATTATCCAGCGCTTACATCCATAGCCATGTGAAGGATCCTCCTTCCAACATGCTTGGAATGGCTTCAGGAAATGTGTCCATCACTTCTTCCTCGAAGTGTCCTCCATCTGAAGAACGCCAAGCCTCTCTCTGAAGTACTCGAACTTCACTCTGGCTAGTGGCTTCGTCAGCACATCTGCAATCTACTCGTCCGTCGCAACATACAGAAGCTTAACAGCTCCTCTCTGCACCATATCCCTGATATAGTGATATTTTATCTCTATGTGTTTCGACCTGTCATGAAACACTGGGTTCTCGGACAGCTTCACACAACTCTGGTTATCACAGAAGATACCAGTAGCCTCCAACGGGCGATCAAATAACTCAGACAGTAGCTTCCGTAGCCATACTGCCTCACAACTAGCTGAACAGGCTGCAACATACTCTGCCTCAGCTGTACTCAGTGCTACACAGGACTGCTTCCTTCTAAACCATGAGATCACACATGATCCCATACTGAAGCAACACCCAGATGTGCTCTTCCTGTATGCAGCACTGCCAGCCCAATCTGAATCAACATAACCCTACAGGTTAAACTTTTGATTCACCTCATACTTGAGCCCATAATCCACTGTACCCTTCAGGTACCTCAGAACATGCTTTACAGCAACTAGGTGAACACTCCTCAGATCTGACTCAATGTGTTCACAGCAAAGCAAATGTCTGGTCTCGTGTTCGTCAAGTACATCAAGGACCCAATCATCTGACGACACAAAGAGACATCAACCAGCTCAGGTGAAGCATCACATAGAAGCTTCAGATTTGATGCTATAGGTGTGGCCATGGCCTTGCAATCCATCATTCTGAACCTCTTCAGGATCTCCTACTGCATACTTCCCTTGTCCAAGGAAGATTCCATCTAAACTCTACCACACCTCCATGCCAAAAAACAAATAGTGCATCATCCCCAAGTTCTTCATATCGGATTCAGCAGCAAGCTTCCACTGTGTGTTGGAAATCCATCTATCCTCACCTGATACAAACAGGTCATCCACATAGTAGTATCATTGGATTGCCTTCCTCAACCTTGTAGTAAAGGTTGGAACCCGCTTTACTCTTGGTAAAGACCAAACTGGATAGAAGGTTGTCTATCCTACCATACCAAGTTCTGCACACATATATGACTACACCATGCTGTCTTGAAATCCATCTGGTGCATCTTCTATTTCATCACTTTAATATTTCTTAATGCTGCCATCTGCAACATGCTTGATCGGATAGTTTCATCTGGAAGTCATAACAAACTTCCCTTCAGGTCTTGGGACTATATCCCAAACATCGTTCTTCATGATCGACAGATCATGGCATTCCATTTCTTCATCCCAGATCCTGGGAACTTCAATATCTTCAATAGATATCTTTGTTGCTGGAACAAATGTTGTAGACCTTTTGTAGGTGAAGATATATGGTCTTTCCTACAAAGCAGGTTAAATTGCATGATTAGAAACATCTCATAATTTTTAGAACAAATTCTTATACATAAAGAAATATGTCATACAGTCATGCAATTAGCCAATGCTTCAATACAACATTTATCCATGTCCCATAACTTTCTAGATGTCTTCCAATCTCTACCAGAACATTGTTAAGAGTGTGCACAACTCCCAACATGTCAGTAAGGAGGTTTCATTCTAGATAAGTAGCAATGGAATGTTGTACAGTGCCATAGGCCACTTACCCAGGTATATTAGTAGTATACTGTTCATCAATGTGACTATTCTAATATGCACAATACATATCCTAAGTCTAGGAACATGAGTATATACATCATTTGAACAATTTTATTTAAACAAACAAATATGCATGAAATGATAATTAAAAATACTTATCTTTGTTTGTTCATTGGGTGGACTCCCTCTGAGTCTTCGCTTCCTTGCAGGAGCTACTGGAGTCCTAATCTGAAGTAGCTTCTTCTACACCTTTCTGTTGTGGGATGTAGAGAGATGGTCAACTCCCTCTGAATATCTGCATCCTTGCATAAACCACTGGAGTGTACTCCCTCTTGATCTTTGCTTCCTGGATTACCTGTTATTGAATCTCATATTCATCCTTGGTCCCTATGCATGCTTATTAGTATCATGAATGTGTTATCCTTGTGATCTCATATAAAATCATACATTCATTAGTATACTAATAATCTCAAGCATGTATAGTCATGATCATTTCAAACAGAAATAATAAGCATTAGCATTCAAGGTTTATGTAGGATTCTTATGGTTAGTCAAATCATAAGAAACATAACATGTCTAAACCTGTAATTACTCAAACCTATGACTCTTCATGTTAGTTGAATCATCAATCAAGATAAGAGATATAAAATGCATAAAACCTATGATTATTCAAACCTATACCATCATGATTCTTCTGGTTAGTCATATCATCAATTATGGTAAGAAACATAATATGCATACAATCATGATTATTCAAACCTATGACTTCATGAATAATCATTATCAACAATAGTATAAGATCCTAACACAAGGTAGGATTCTATCTTGATATAGGAAAAACATACCTGGATTAGCATGCTAGCTATTTATGTCTAACATACTCACATGATGTCTTCTTGTTCTTCTTCAATGACTTGTGCTAGTAACCTATATATCTCATAGGTTAACTATTACAAAACCAAGTTATACATACCTCGTAAATGGATCTTCTATTATATCCATGACAATGGATGAATCTTTGTCCTCATGTTATCATGATCATATGTTCTTGGACCAGAACATGATTTGTCTTTCTTGGTGTACCTTTCATGTTAGTAGACAACATAAACCTCATACAACACCATAATGCATTAGTACAATCATAAGTGTCAACACCCTAACCAATGAATATCTTCTATCATGCATTCATAATTTTGTTAAGGTGATACGACAAATCTAAAATCAAAATTGTACTAACCGTAATAACATGAAGACAAACATACCATAAACTTAATCATGGACAAATATCGAAACATACCTCGATGAGTCATACCTGTCGAGATCGCTTGTAATATTCTTATGTAAGGCCTTAGCCTCATCTCCCTCTGAAACAAGAACTTCTTCACTCATGCAGATGATCAATCCATCTTCTTCTAGGATTAACCCAATCCACTTGATTTGCAAGAAATGGACCTGGAGCTGGATATGGGTTTGTCAGAGAAACCCCAAAAATTCAAACTTTGAATTTCAAACTTCTGGAAGGATAGAAATATGCACCTTGATGAGCTGATCAAACTGGTATATTCAAAATTTGAAAACTGCAAAGTTTCACTCCTCAATTTTTCCTTTCAAACTTCCGGATTCACTCGACGTGACCGTGAGCTAGGGTTTGATGAAGCCCACTCTTTTGCCCCATAAAAAGGTTTGATCCAAAGCTCTAAGCTTCTATTTTTCTGAGGAACTTCCAGTCGTGGTCACAGATTGCAAAAATTTCCATTTTTACAGAAGCCCTAATTTTCCACTTTTCTGATCAATGTCCCGAACTAGGGTTTGATCAAGCCCGGCCTTTTTCCCAACCAAAAATTCTTATCTTGGTCTCTAAATTTCTATTTTGATGAGTAGCATTCAGCTGTGGTCTCCTATTACAAATATTCCAACTTTCTCCAAAGCCCTAAATTCCGGAAGCCATGAATGAAGGTACTCAAAAATAATTCTGTTTTGACAGAAATATGTACCTGATTGTTTCTGGTGTAACTCCGAACCTTTTGATCCACAGGGTCTGAAAACGTTTTCTGAGATAGCCTGACCTGTTATCTTTCCATGCTGATAGGTCTGACCTCAATTGGATTCTCTGAGAGAGAGTTATGCCAAATGTCGCAACGTGACCTATTTTGGGATAAAACAGGAGAGTGAACTTGTACGACGTGCCATGTGTCACTATTTGAACTTCAGCCTTTTAAAAAGTTTCCTGAGATAGCTCGGACTGTTATCTTTCCATCTTGATAGGTCTGACCTCAATTGGACTTTCTGAGAGAGAGTTATGCCAAGTGTCTCAACGTGACCTGTTTATGTGATAATACAGGAGAGCGAACTTGTACGGCGTGCCATGTGTCACTGGTTCAACTTCGGCCTCTGAAAAAGTTTCTTGATATATTAAATTCTGTGTACTACCTGTCACTTTTTACGAAATTTCATTTGGATCTTCCTATCCCAAGTTATGACCTTTTTCCCAAGGTCACCTGGTTTTGACTCAGATCTGGAAGAGGCAGAAACCCTATATTGTACAGATCATAAATCACAAAGTACAACGAATTATAGGTTGTCCTTTGGAAACAAGGTACATGGGGATCTTAGATTCGTCCTGTAACAATTTCAGATCCGAAAACTTCTCCAAAACGGATTTATAGCGAAATTTCTACGATGACTGGTTTTTGCTATATCAAGCCCTAGCATCGTAAGTGCAACAAGTGTCATACATGCCATATCATGCCTTCTTTCAGGCTAGCTCTGATACCATGCTAAATTTTCAGAATTTACATCAATCTGATCTAGGATCTTAACTGAGAGAACAACATGTACAGCATATCTACAGCATATCAATCATGGAGACAATAATGCAAGCACACAAGAGACACAAAGATTTACTTGGGGAAAACCATAAAGGTGAAAAACCCCAATAACTTCCTCAGAGATAGATAGAGCAATGATGCAACCAACCAAGAGAGATAGCCATAACCTAGCAGCAGATCCTCCTCCTCCATAAGTGCGCCACTCCTCCTTGAGTGCATGTGTGAGAAGTGAGTGAGCAAATAGAGTGCCTCCCACACTCTATTTATACTTGACTTGACTTGCCTTTTTACCTAACTCATGTAGGCTCGAACTTAACCACATAACATAATGCTGACTGGGTCGACCCCCAATAGGGTGGTCTAATAACCCTTCGACCCACATGGCCGACCCCCAATAGGGTGGTCTAATAACCCTTTGACCCATATGACTTATACAGGGCCGACTCCAAATAAGGTGGTCTAATAACCCATCAAGTATAAGTTACGACACTTACAATATAAATAACGACACTTCCGTATAGAGGAATAATACCATCTCTATAGGAATACAATATACATATATATGAAATACATTCCGAAGTTACATATACATCAACAATGTCCACTCCCATGGATTCCAACTTAAAGCTATTAGTTGATGACTCTTCAGAGTTAGTGAATGTGACTATGTACAGACAGATTATTGGGTCATTAATGTATCTAACGAATACCAGGCCAGACATATGTTTTGCGGTGAACAATCTGAGTCAGTATCTAGTGGAACCTATATGAGTTCACCTAATTGCTACAAAACATGTGATGAGGTACCTAAAAGGTACGATAGATTTTTGTCTCTATTATCATGGAGATCATGACTTCAGATTATATGGCTACACAGATGTTGATTGGGCAAGAAGTGTATCAGACAAGAAGAGTACATCGGGGGGATTTTATTGTCTGGGATATGCCATGATCTCGTGGTTTAGCAGAAAGCAGTCAAGTGTGGCTCCCAACACAGATGAAGCAGAATATATAGCTGCCTGCTCTGCTAGTTGCGAAGCGGTATGGCTTCGAAAGTTATTATCAGGATTGTTTGACTTGGAGATGGACCCCACTGTGATTCTATGTGACAACCAGAGTTGTATCAAGATGTTAGAGAATCCAGTGTTCCATGATAAGTCAAAGCACATAGAGATCCGATATTTTTATATATGGGATATGGTGCAGAAAGGAGCTATCAAGATCGAGTATGTAGGCACTGATGAACAAGTTGCCGATGTATTGACCAAACCTCTGTCTCGAGTAAAGTTTGATTATTTTCGAGACAAGCTTGGTGTAGTTCAGAAGGACCCTCCTCGAAAGGGGAAGTGATATGGTTGATGATAATATTTGGGTACTGGTATTGATGTGGATACCTGTATCGATGATTAGATTTCCTTTACTGATGGTAATATCAATGTTAAGGATACCTGTGTGCACTTGTATTGGTGTGGATACTTGTATTTAATGATGTATACTTGTATTGGTGTGGATACTTGTATTTGATGATGTATACTTGTATTGGTGTGGATGCTTGTATTTGATATGTATACTTGTATGGGTGTGGATACTTGTATTTGATGTGGATACTTGTATTGGTGTGGATACTTTTATTGATGATATGGATACTTGTATTGGTATGGATACTTGTATTGATGATATTAAGTCTACCTGTTCAATGATGAGGTTGATGACGAGGTTTCCTATTCTGACGATGAGGTCGATGAAATGGTCCCTTACACTTTATCTAAGTGGATAGTAAGAGGATTGTATCATCTGTGGACTTTAGTCCTAAAGTTATCCGGAGATAGATGTCTCTGAGAGTAAAAGGATTGTATCATCCATAGACTTTAGTCCTAAAGTGAAACGTAGACATATGTCTCCGAGGGTAACAGGATTTTATCATCTACGGACTTTAGTCCTAAAGTGATCCACAGATAGATGTCTCCAAGAGTAAAGAGGATTGTATCATCCTTGGACTTTAGTCCTAAAGTGAGCCACAGACATATGTCTCTGAGAGTGGGGGGATTGTAGCATCCTTGGACTTCAGTCCTAAAGTGAGCCCCAGACAGATATCTCTAAGAGTGAGGGGATTGTATCATCCTTGGACTCCAGTTCTAAAGTGAGCCACAGACAGATGTCTCTAGAGTGAGGGGATTGTATCATCCTTGGACTTCATTCCTAAATTGATCCGGGGACAGATGTCCTCCGAGAGTGAGGAGATTATATCGTCCTCGGACTTTAGTCCCTGAATTGATCAGTAGACATATTGTATCCGAGAAGTGGTGGCTTAGACTTTGTCTAAGTTGATGAATGGACTGCGTCCGTCCCTAGACATGATATGGTGTCTTAAATAGATCATGTGTGTTGCAGGGGTATGCCTGCTATTGTGTTGTTGATCGAGAGGATCCAGTTGATGATGATGATGCAGATCATGTGATGACGATGATGCAGATCATGTGGTCACGATGTTGTGATCATGATGATCTAGATGATGATGCTGTGGGTTGTGATGGTCTAGATGACGATGCTACTGATCGTGATAATGATGTTATTAATCATGAGGATTCCAGATGATAATATTGATAGGTAGATTCCAGACGATGAGGCTGTTGACCGAGAGATCCAGATGATGGTGCGGTAGCTGATTAAGTGCTGCAGAAGATGAAGACTCAATACTGACGATGCTGATGTTCCAGTATTGATGATGTTCCAATAATTGTTTGAGTTGTTAAGGTTAAACCAAATAGACAAGCAAGATCACTGAAAGAAAACACAATCACAAGATAGACACAGAATATACCCTGGGAAACCCTCATGGGGTAGAAAAACCCAGCAAAGATTTCCTCAATAAGATGATCAACCAAAATACAAGATGTG
This sequence comes from Larix kaempferi, assembly GCA_027924585.1. NCBI lineage: Eukaryota > Viridiplantae > Streptophyta > Pinopsida > Pinales > Pinaceae > Larix > Larix kaempferi. The sequence continues at coordinate 1,696,992 of BSBM01000567.1, forward strand.
CTCCTTCCTTCTTTGTCTCCTTAGAAGATCTCCCAGACAAGTGTGCACTCTTCCACAACTGAGTGAATGTATCAAATGAGGAACATACCTCCTCTATTTTATACACTACACTGACATTTATTTTACACAAGTACATGTAGGCTCGTATTTAACCATTAGGTTAAATACCCTATTATAACTGACTGGGCCGACCCCCCACATGGTGGGGTCTAATAACCCTAGTTACCCACAACCAATTCGGAGGAATAAACATCTCCAGATTCATAGTATAATCACATCGGAGGTATGGAACATCTCCGGAATAAATAATATACAAAATATAATATTCTTAGAAGTTTACAATATTCAACACTCCCCCCTTAACGGAGAAGGATATTATAAACAACATCTGTAGGAGCAACGAGTCATACATCATACATGATACAATCTATATATCATCGGAAGCTTTCTTCAATTTGTCTTCATCAGTAACTCAAACAGTTACTGGTATATCAATGTCAACATCAACATCGACATCACGATCATCGGCATCGTCATCACATGATCATCAGCATCGTCATCACACGATCAACAGCATCGTCATCACATGATCAGCAGCATCGTCATCACACGATCAGCGGCATCATCATCATATGATCAGCAACATCGTCATCACACGATCAGCAGCATCGTCATCACACGATCAGCAACATCATCATCACACAATCGGCAAGCATCGTCATTACACGATCAGCAACATCGTCATCACACGATCCAGTAGCATCGTCATCACACGATCATCAGCATCATCATCAATACACATGATCCTTCCTTTCAGATTTACTGGATCAATTTCATCACAATCATATTTAAGACTATCCTTCCTTTCGGAATTACTGGATTTACTGTCTAAGGATGATTAGTCCAAGCACAATCATATTTAAGACTATCCTTCCTTTCGGAATTACTGGATTTTACTGTCTAAGGATGATTAATCCTACCACAATCAAATTTTAAGACTATCCTTCCTGGATTACTGTCTAAGGATGATTAGTCCAACCACAATCATATTTAAGACTATCCTTCCTGGATTTACTGTCTAAGGATGATTAAATCCAATCACAATCACATTTAAGACTATCCTTCCCTGGATTTACTGTCTAAGGATGATTAATCCAATCACAATCACATTTAAGACTATCCTTCCTGGATTTACTGTCTAAGGATGATTAATCCAATCACAATCACATTTAAGGACTATCCTTCCCGGATTTACTGTCTAAGGATGATTAATCCCAATCACAATCACATTTAAGACTATCCTTCCTGGATTTACTGTCTAAGGATGATTAATCCAATCACAATCACATTTTAAGACTATCCTTCCTGGATTTACTGTCTAAGGATGATTAATCCAATCACGTGCATTTTGAACCAAGGTCCAGGGACGATGCAGTCCTATCCTCTATTCTCGGAGACACCCTGTCTACCGGCTCACTTTAGAAACTGAAAGTCCAGGGATGATCCAATCCCCTCAAGTCCACCAAGGAATTCATTCTCGAAGGACCTCACGTCTACGGCTCTCTTTAGGACTGAAAGTCCAGGGATGATCCAATCCCCTCAAGTCCACCAAGGACTTCATTCTCGGAGACCTCACATCTACGGCTCTCTTTAGGACTGAAAGTCCAGGGATGATCCAATCCCCTCAAGTCCACCAAGGACTTCATTCTCGGAGGACCTCACCTCTACGGCTCTCTTTAGGACTGAAAGTCCAGGGATGATCCAATCCCCTCAAGTCCACCAAGGACTTCATTTCTCGGAGACCTCACGTCTATGGCTCTCTTTAGGAATGAAAGTCCAGGGATGATCCAATCCCCTCAAGTCCACCAAGGACTTCATTCTCGGAGACCTCACGTCTACGGCTCTCTTTAGGACTGAAAGTCCAGGGAGGATCCAATCCTCATCTGTATTCTCATCTATACAGGTACAAAATATTCAAGAGCATGTATCACATCAAAACATGTATACATCACTAATCAAAACATGTATTCATCACACCAAAAACATGTGTACATAAAAAACATGTATACATCACTAATCAAAACATGTATACATCACATCAAAACATGTGTTCATCAAAACATGTATACATCACTAATCAAACACATGTATACATCTAGCATGTATTCTCACTAATACATCTAAATCAAAACATGTATACATCATATCAAAACATGTATACATCAAAATAAAGATATGTAAGAGTTCTAAATCTAAATAATTGTAAGTAGCTAAGTGCAACAAAACAAAAAAAATTTAAGCGACAGAATTGTTATCAAATACTATACTACTCCCCCCTTTCGAGGAGGGTCCTTCTGGGACTATACCAAGCTTGTCTCGGAAGTATTCAAACTTTACTTCCGAGACAGAGGTTTAGTCAGGATATCAGCAATCTGATCCTCAGTGCTTATATACTCGAGCTTGATGGCTCCCTCTCTGCACCATGTCTCATATATAGAAGTAACGGATCTCAATGTGTTTTGACTTATCATGGAACACAGGATTTTCAGTCATCTTAATGCAGCTTTGATTATCCACACATAATCACAGTGGGATCCATTTCCTAAGTCAAAAAATTCCAGATAAGAGTTTCCGAAGCCACACTGCTTCAAAGTTGGCAGAGCAAGCGGCTATATATTCTGCTTCAGCAGTACTGAGGGCCACACTAGATTGTTTCTTGCTGAACCAGGAGATCATGGCAGATCCAAGACCATAACATCCACCTGAATTACTTTTTTTGTCTGAGACACTACCTAGCCCAATCAGAATCTGAGTAACCATGTAACTTGAGTTCATTGCCTCCAAGATAGTAATAGGCCAAAGTCCACTGTACCTTTCAGGTACCTCATTATATGTCTTTGCAGCTATAAGGTGAACCTTTCTAGGTTCTACTAGATACTGACTTAGGGTATTTACAGCAAAGCATATATCATGCCTAGTATTTGTCAAGTACATCAATGATCCAATGATTTGTCTATATAGGGTTATGTCCCACTAGTTCTGATGAATCATTAACTAGTAGTTTCAGGTTGGAGTCCATGGGAGTGGCCATGGCTTTTACACTCCAACATATCAAATCTTTTGAGAATCTCCACATTATTACTTACCTTGATTTAGAAAGATTCCTTTTTGCTCTTGCCACACTTCTAGGCCTAAGAAGTAGTGCATTAATCCGAGATCTTTCATTTTCGAATTCTGAAGAAAGCTTCTTCTTGCTTTCAATAATTTGTTTCTCATTTCCTGTTAGCAAATAGATCATCTACATATAATAACAATATAACAAGTTCATCATTCATCACTTTAAGATAGAGATTGGGGTCAGCTTTACTTTTGGTAAAGCCCATGCTTATTAAGAAACTGTCAATCCTTCCGTACCAAGCTCTGGGAGCTTGCTTCAATCCATATAATGCCTTTTTCAGTTTTCATACATGGGGTCCCTTCCGTCTTTTGACCTCAAAAACCTTGAGGTTGTTCTATGTATAATTCTTCTTCAATTACACCATTCAGAAAAGTTGTCTT